>JAQFXM010006616.1:0-12969 GCA_034693345.1 Entomobrya multifasciata | reverse complement strand
TTTTTGTAACTCTCAAATATGGATTTGTCACAACATTTAAATGACTGATCTGCAATAAAGACGTATATATATATATTCACGTATGGAGAATATAATTTCCGGAGTAACCATTAGCCCCAAATCATTTTTAAAAAACCACTAATTTCGATTGAACTCATGTTTAAAAACCAAAATGCAGGCTTTCGTTATGATCCAAATTTTCAATGGAATATCTTTTTCAGCCAATTATAACAAAAATGTATCTTATTTGGAATTTTTTATGGAAATCCTAAAATCTTCCACAAACTTGTAACGTTGTAATTTTAGTTCGATGGTTCTATTGACTTTACCAACATGATCTCAACAGAAAATCATTTTGTTCCCAGTAAAAAATATACAGTTTTCTTATTACAAAGATGGTCGAAAGATTAAGTCAAAATCAATTTTAAACTTGAAGTTAAGCGATGTTAAACTTCAATTGGGTTCTTATGCTGGAGGCTTTATATATTTCCAGCCAAAAATTAAAATTTTGTGAGCTGAATATTCTTAGAAACGTATATAATAAGGACATATTGTGTTTGCTATATACATGTAAAAGGGCAAGCATTTTGTAAATAAAATGTCTTTTCTTACTCATTGGAAAATACTCATTTTCGATGCAATACAATGTAATAAAAATATTCAAGTCGTAATTACAATTAGATAACAATTTCTCTTGCAAGCAATTACTATGAAAACAAATAGAGATGCAACGTAACACGCATATCCATAACAAGCATAACAAATAATTGTACATAAGAACCCGGATACATAAGATGCATATTAGAACAGGCTAAACTATGTGTTGAAACTTGCCAAGGCTTACTTTTCGGTGTAAAATTTGACACAAATTTTACGTATTGAATATTAAAATAAGCACAACAATTCCAATACAACGAGAAAAGTAGAAAAAAGAAGTAAACATGGTTTTCACTGCATTTGTATCTCGAAGTGAGTCGATAGGCTACCGATGTTTACGCGACCAAATGCACATAATATCCAGTCGCAATGACTGCCTCTTGTTTTATTTTACATACAGATAATATCTCACATAGTTTAGCTTGGTCTCATTCTCATTAGCTTGGCATGCTAGAGAGATATGCACCTGTTATCTTTTAGATGATTGTGCTTAGAACTGCATGTACTAGTATTTCGTGTACATGTCTGCAGATATTTGTAAGAAAACTGTTATTTTTTTGGAATTGAACCTCGAAGAAGCTTTACATGCCCTATGATAATGTTAGGTTTTGTGAAATTATTTGGGTTTTTATTAAAATATGTATCCATCTTTTATCATTATCTTACAACTGTCCATGTTTAAATACTAGATCAAAATTAAGTTATGATAAATTCCAAATGAATGCTTAAAGTCTATGTAAAGAATTATTAAATAAATAAAAATAGAATTTTTTAAAAACTTAATATACATCTTGGACATTTGGTAATGTTTGCATATTTATTTGTATAGCAGCTAAAATATCAATGTGAACCAACACAGGTTTGAATGTGTGCAGAAGATATTTTCCGGAGTTTCCATTGGCCTTTAAAAATTATACGGTTATTTAATTGTACAAATTTAGGCTTTAAAAATGTTATGTTGAATATGAAGCCATATAGATTAGCCTGTAATCGAATTATTTTTTGTTACACAATATATTTCAAAGAATAAAAAATTCGTATTGTTTTTCATTGCTTAAAAAATTCGTTTGAAGTTCAAGCTTTCAATAATATCCATCCTTCAATGGATTATCTTTATTTTTTACTTTTCTCGTATAAATTAAAGGATTCAACGTAATAAGGGGTGTGCAGCTTTAATCCGGACAATTTTAGCATTCAAATATTTCGCACCTAAAGAAGGTAGGATCAAAGTACTTGGTATGTATAAATACTGTATATTCTGAAGTACCAAAACTACTAAAGAACGGATCTTTGAACAACCACACGTTGGAGATAATTGGGACACACAAACTGACACTTATTTTTCGTTTTTCCTGATTTAACTTTTTTGACGTCTAGCATTTTTTATTGAATATTTACACATTTGATAATTGAAGGAACCACAAATACTGGTACAATATATGATGCCCAGATTCTGCACTTTACGAATCAACAATAACATCTTCAATATCAGTTGAAAATTTAGGATACACAGGCTAAAAGCCAAAAAGGTGCTGAAAATAGGTTCCAAAACTTTGTCGTTAGAATATTGTAATTTTAAGTAGTCATTAAAAAACGAAAATTGCACGAAATTGTAGCGCAGATTCTGCTTTTTAAAATGAATACCATCATGCGTTTATTAACTACTCAAAATACATGGTGTACTTAAAAAATCTGAGAAAAAATTTAAGCTTCAAAAAAATCTGTTGAAAACAAAAGCTCTAAAATCCAGAAAAGTTTGACAGGTTAAAAACTACCAATACAACGATGCATAATCGGTAATGTTGACCATATATGAAAGCTCAAATTTCAGAGAATAAAATAGGCTAAAAGCATATATAAGTTTATGTAACATATGGAAGCACGACAATAAGAAAGAAAAATACACTTTTCAACAGCTGGAAAAACGCTATATCGAAAGTTTTTCTAAACGTTCAAAAATTTTATACTTGCTTTAATTTCTTGATTTGCGCTCGACCGAGTTTTGTAGTGGAGAAAATGTAGTTTTTATATATATCAAGTTTCATTGTCGGCAACTTCTATAAGTATGAAATATTTAAATGCTAAAATTGTCCGGATTAAAGCTGCACACCCTTTATGTATTTTTGACTTACCCTTTTCATTTATCGAATTCCAAATCCAAAGGACGCGGAAAACCGTTTCTTACATTTTTTCCTGATTATTACATCAAATTTTCCTCAAAACATAACAAAGAAGTCAGGGGTACAACGACATGTTTTCAAAAAACATTATCATAAAATAATGATCACTATCACATTACACACGTTCATTTTATACATTAAATTGCTAAGTGTCGATAGCTGATACGCTTTATAAGAATAACGACATATTATATGTGAAGATGATGATGATGTATAAGGTAATACATCTTAAAAGCAGCGGACATGACATGACACAGTGCAGTGGTAGCAAACAACAAAAAGAAACATCTTCACTTAACTTGACTACACAATTTTCTCTATTTTTCTCTCTTTCCGTTTTTCCATCTACATATAGGTATGTATGATTATATGTATCTATTATTTCTCCGCTGATATATTTTTCCCTCTTATTCCACTTCTTCTTCTGTAGAAGGGAAATTGACAGGAGCCTGTGACTGGGAGAGAGAGAGAAAGCAGGAAAAATAGCAATTTCACTAATGCACTTGGCGACAACTTGGATGTCGGTGGTAGTGGATATCGCTTTCCATTGTTTCCTCGATATTACTATTATTATAATGGTGATGATGACGATATTTGATATCTCTTCCTTTTTTTAGTGCTTTTAACTTTTTTTCATGTTGGCCCCAACAATCCATTTATCAAAATCAATCAATATATTCTCTCCATGCTCCCCCATTCCTCCAATAGTAATATTTCATGATAATATGTGCACCACTCAAAGAAGATAACTAAACAGGAAATGTGCACTTTCCTTTGAATGACCAGAGAAGGGCAACTTGAGAAAATTGTAATATTTTTGCATATCAGCAGTATAACAACTAAATATTCACATTCAGGTAAGCACTCATTTATACAGGTAATAGATGTTCTCACTCGGTCCAGTCGTCGTGACAACTGGTCTGCTTCACATGATCATCATCATCCTTGTTGCTCCTCTGGCTGTATTAAAATTTGAAAGGAGATATATTCTAAATATTTTTAATCTTCCTCATCGTCTCGTTCTCAGGTTTTTGAGATGAAGTACATTCCGTCATACGTGCATGTATGTACATGCATAATATATAAATATACAACACATATGCAACCCTTTTATCATAATCTGTACTACTCATTCATTATTTAAAGTAAGTGTCCCTTATTATTATTATGGTGATTTGGGTGATCGAGGATGCCCCTTCTGTAAATACAGCAGGATGAATAAATAAGAAAAAGATGCAGGAAGCACGTATAAATACATTACAACATAGCATCAGTATAAATAATGATATGGTATGCATGTATGCCAAAGCAGCATTTCACCGGTTCATTCTCCAGCCACCTCACCTTTTCTACACGGTGAACATCTCAGCATGCTTTAATGTCGTAATGTGAATGAATGTGTTATTGTTATTATAATTTTTTCATAAGAGCTATATGCATGCTAGTTATAATAATAATCAAAGGGTTAAAAATCCCTTCTTATGCATATTATTATTATTATATGTCGGCATCATCGCAAGGGAAACATTAAAAAACGAAGGGTCTTTTGGGACTTGTATGGTACCCTGCAAGGCGTCGTATGATAATGTGTGATGGACAGCCATAGATCCCTCACCACAGAAAAGATTTTTTTCTCACACACTCATACAACAGCTCATCTGTGTAAATATAAGGGAGATAGATACATACCTATATGCCATACCAATAAATAATTGGAATAATGAATTGATCAATGAAAAAAGGGCTTCTAATATATTTTTTCTGCTGCTGCTGCTTCTTCCTCCCTGTGAAGTTGCTCTCAGCAAGGAAGCATAATATAATATAAAAAATAGTAAAAAGAAATGAGATCCTTTAACCCTTTTTTATGATGTAATGCTCATAGTTTTTAATCACACCTTCCAATTAAATATATTATGGATGGATGCATGATAGATAGTATAGCTTCGTTTGAACGAGGTATTGGCTACTTTTTCTCAGTGCTTTTTTGCTTGGTGATGGTGATCCTTTTTAATTTCACAGTGTGCAACGATTTATACCACTGCTGGGCGCATAAATTTACCCAGAAAATAATTTTTTACAGTGATTATCCCATTTTGTCCTGCAGGGAGCATATTTGAACCGTTCCATGTTCTTACAGTTAGTGAGCTAAAAATTAAACGGTAAAATGCAAATTTGCTGTATGTATATTCTATTCATTTAAATTATTTTATGCATGCATATTAAAAGCGATGCTCACTGATACTGAACAAAAAGGGTTAAATACATTTCATGATAAATATAGAAGAAAATATATCCATGATGCATCAATATATTATAATCAGCAGCTGAAACCGATGAGGATGAAGAAAATCGTAAAAAAATGACAACCGACAACGAAGCACTTCGCATGAAAAAAAACTATTACATTCATCGGAAAATAAATATATGGAAAAATGAGCAACGTATCAAGGATAAAAAATTATCATTTTATTTTCCACATAAGCATCCAGATAAACCGTGATAAGATGAAAACTCTAAGATAAGCTAAGTACCCATCGTCATCAGTATCAATCTCAAGTACACTTAATTACTACACATTACCCTTTTGAAAACGAGATCAGATAGCGCTGATCAGAAACAGACAACTCATCCATCTAAAAATGTTTAGAAAAAAATCTAGAGTACTTCCTTCTCCCAAATATCCATCAACTAATATAGCACAGCACGGCCTAAAAATTCTGAAAACCTGGCTTTCTTTTGCTAAACATCCCATATCCCACTTCCGGCACTTTACGTTTATATTTTCTTTTATCGATATTTTATTTTATGATTAATCACAGGTAGAGCTCTTACTTTTAATTATGTATTTGTTTATGAAAATAAATAATGTACTTAAAGTTTTAATACAGCAGCAGGTAATCGACTTTGCTACTTGTCCATTTTCAGGTACAATCTTGACAACATAATAGTTGTAGTATAATAAATAGTTTTTATATAAGTAAAAGTTGAGTTATTATACCATTCTACTTTCGTTTTCAATTTTAACTATTAATCCATTCAACAATCTTATCTAATCGGCTTGCAAAGCGAAAGAAATAGAAGGCAATGTTATAATGGTGGGCTTTATTGAAAAAAACATATAATGATTTTTAAAAGGATGAGAAGATCATGTTGGATGGGATATTATCAAAATAAATGGTGACATGATGAACAAGACTACAACACCTTTTTTAAGCATTCATCTATTTATCTATTTTTGTTTACTATTATCTATTTTACGAAGAAAAAGAAGCTTATATATTTTGAGAGTAACTCTTTCTTTCGTCTTCGTCGTTTCGTTATGTTTTCTTTTGTGTTCGTCCATCCTTTCAGCAAAGCTGTGTATCTGTGGGAATAGGATTTTCAAAAGAAATTGGATGCATTGCCAACATCCAACATTATCATGTGGGAAGCTAAAATATATTTTAAAATAGATACAATTTTTTTCTGATCAGGACACCATATGTGATCATCAATATCGCATCATCAACATTATCGTTGTAGAGTCCAAGGTTTTGATTCTGGTACCCTTAGAAATTAAATAACCCTTTTTAAATAAATAATTCAGTAGGAAAGGGCACCCATTCTTTAAATGAAAAAGGGTTCTCAATTCTCACTGCTTTGGTCTTGAACAAAAATAGCGACACACAGATATATCCCATATCGTGCATACTGAAGCATTGAGGCATATCGGGTCTTGAAACTTACAAAGTTATTTTTAAAATGTAAAATGCATTATTGTAAATTCTTAAATAGATAAAAAAAATATATTGGAAACCTTAACACGTCGTGATGATGATGATGATAATGATGAAATTGAAAACAGCAATCGGATCATCATTTTGATCAGAATAAAGCGAAATGAATAAAAGTATACAAATGTATTGGAGTATAGGTATGTATGTATAGGTTAGTTTCATTTTCAATGGAGTGAATCAAGAGGAAGAAGAATCAATCAATTTTTTTCTTTATAAGGATTTTGATGGTGATGACGATGATGATCCGATGCGTCTTTTGTGGTGGTGGTATCAGAGATTTCAAGGGTTCACACGTTTGAAGGGCTCCATCCTGGTCTTGTGTTGTTACTATATGTGTACCTTTAAATGTTAATAAATTCGTTATAATCGAATCCCTTAAGCTTCTTGTTGAATGAACATTAGTGTACCGGTATGCAGGTTTATTTATTATTATTTTTAAAGAATCAGTTTCAGCGCAGGTCCTGGTCGAGAAGTCTTGCTGCGAAAATCTCTCTCCTGCAGTTACACAGGAGCAAAGTTTAAATAATATAGTTTTGACTACTGAGTCCCGACATTTGGACAATGGACATGCTTGACCAGTCAATTTTTCCCATTTTAACTATTTGAAGTTTTACCATTTAAATTCCACATCTTCTAAAATTGATCACAAACTAAAATTACAGCGTAAAATTCTTTAAATTTTGTTTTTTAAATGATCAGTGGGTGTTTTGTGAAATAACTTGTGTTACAATTGTGCAGTGTTTGTGCAAAAGTTCTGTTTGATATAAAAAGAGTTTGCAAGATATTTGCTTCCTGTTTGATTTCACATCCAAAGCAGCAGGTAATCAACCGTTGCCCACCTTGTTTGCCATGCATTATTTCAAGTTTAAGTTATTTCTTTTGTTTCACTTGAAAAAATAATGATGAATGAATAAAATGGATAGTGATATCACCAACACAACAATACGAGTAATGAGAGATAATACTAGGTGCATATAAATAAAAAAGGCCACTGGTCATCCTTTTCCTCCTGATTGTCTGTGTGACGTGACGTGACATGTATGAATATGTATATACACCACAGTGACTGATTGGCTGTTTCACTTTTAACTCCTCTTCTATCGATTGTCTGAGAAAATGGACAATGAACAGTTGAAACAGCGTGAGACGGCTTTCAACAAAACACAATATATACATGCATGCATGCAAGGTTTTGAGTGACATGACAGCTTCATTTAAAAGCTATACGGATACATGCTGCTGACCAGTTAGTGGACAGCAGCAAGCAGCAGGCAGGCAAACCAGATCAGATCAGTGATGATGACCAGTTGTTATTGATGAACATTCATCATCATCATTCTTATATCTATCATGACACGGTGGTTTGGCTTGGTTTAAATATCTAAATTTTTATATCTGCTTTGATGATATCAATATCCATCAGAGTCAAGAAGAAAGAATACCAATTTTTTTGTTTGGTTGAGATTTTTTTTCAAAAACAAACTTGTTCAATGATCCATCTAACTTTCACTCACAGTCAGAATATCCAAATAAAAGTAGATGTTTGACTGGTCTACTGCATTATTAGAATAACATTCTTGTTTACCATTTGTATTTAAATGAAGACTTATTGTTTCTAATCCTTCTAGAATAGTAACTGGTCAGGGCGAAGTGAAAAGGTTCCTCCTCCCAAAATAAATGTATAAAACCGGTTTTTTTGGCATTTTACTTTTAGACCAATAACCAGTTGGCTTCTGCTGCATATTGGCTTTCCTGTATTTTTTTAGTGGAATAAGTAGAGAGACTGTTGAGTTGAGTGTAGATCATGCGTGCCGGCACAGCAGCTGCTGAAGAACAACGTGTTAATTAAAAATACTCTATTGGCATGTTTCCTCAAGTGAGATTTAAAAAATTTCAATGTTCAAGTTTCCTGTTTTTATTTTAATGCAAAGCAAGTTGTTTGCATACCTCTTATAATGCTGGCGTAAAGTCGTATGAATAGCGTTTTTAATGTCTAACGACTTTGATCTTTGGATGGACTGCGTTAAAGCACGTGCCTTGTGATAAAAAGTGCCTATGGCTAGAAAAGTTCCATAAACTAACAGGAAAAACTTGTTTACACATTTTTCACTCTGATTCATTTGAATAAAAGCATAATTATTATAATCAGCTGCATTGCAAGGAGTATTCTAGTAGAATGGTTGAAATGAAAGGGTTATTCTCGAGTTGCCCCAGTAATCACATAACTGTTTTCCTGGAATCAGTGCAATTCCAGCAAAATCAGAATAATCAATTTGTCGTTTTTTCTCCCTTTTCCTGTAAAACTAGTTTAACTAGTTTACTCACTAGATTTTGGGTCTTTTTTATCCGAAATTCATTCATTCATTCGTTTGTAAGCTGACAAATAAAAAAGAAAGTGAAAAGAAAAAAGTGGAAAAGGTGTTTTCAGAGCGTGCATTTGATCTGTGTGCTCCGCTTTTAAAGTTAGAAAACGAGAATATGATACTTTTAATAAAAATATATATTGTTTTATTGGATTTTCCTATTTTTTCTTCATTCAAATTTTTATTCTCGCCCTTTAAAATTTACTTTTTATTTTAGTTTTCTCACTCAAACATTTTATTTTATATTTTTAAGTAACACGACAATCTGAACACCTGGCCTTGTTTTAAAAGTGAAAAGTACAACTTTTATAATTAAATCCAATAATTTATTATTAAAAAGTTGTTTCTTAAACATATTCCTTTGACCAAGCTAAAAGCACAGATCTTCACAACTTATTATGACGTGATCAGTGGGTTTTTCAAAGAGAATAGCTTCTCCAAAAAATAATCCATGATAGACTCGCATGGAAACATTATCTCATGTGAGATTGCTATTTTTAAAGATGATCCATTTCTAATGATGGCTGCTGATCTGTTCACTAGACCCTCTATTTTAGACAAAAAAACATGCATACATACATATTTAGTAGTGATAGGGATATCATGTTACAATTTCCATTACAGGACATTAGGAGAAGGCAAGAGGAACATCCGTTCCATTTTCTGGTGACTTTGTTCTTTTTTTTGAAGCGAGTTGAGCTGACACATAACAGCAAAAACTATGTATGCTGCATATAATGCGGTGGTGGATGATGCATGCACAAATGTATGTATATTCACTGCACTACTGCTGCATTGTTTATTTTTTGTTCCTTCTGGTTAGCTAACATTTTATGGAGAGAGGGAGAGAAAGCAAAAGTCCCCCAAAAGCTTTTGATGACGACAACAAGAGGAGAAAATGGAAGGGAAACAGTAAAATAGTAACATTATACATTATGATGGCCTGTATGGATGTGGATGTGTGTGTGGTGGAGGATGGATAGGATAATTTGAGTAAAATGCACGTTGTTTTTTGGGTGAGTATGACCCTCTCGCCAAAAAATGATTCTTCCTCGTCTCATCTGAAAAACACAACAGCTCAAAAGCTCTACAATGTATAGCTTTTCACTACTCACACATATCTTGTCATTTTCGGCATCTAATATAGTATACCAGAGGACGTGTGTATGTGTGTGTGTGAGTGTCTAGTTTACATGCAATGTATTTACATGATTGTATTTTATGGCGGTGGGAGTTATATTTACGCACTGTTTCGGTTTTTACGGTCCTCCCTCCTCCATCACAAGCTCTCCCCACCACCTAAAACACAAAAAGGAAAAGAGAAAAAAATTGTAACTTCACTTGACTCACATGTATTTATACACACACGTTACATACATGCATGTAGATCGTCGTTGTCATCAAATGAAGTGGTTTAATGTTAAATTTTCTTTGTGTCTCTCTCTCTCAAAATGAAATGCAGTACACAAACTATATTACTACCAATACACCAACACCCTCATTACTTTCCTAGTTACTCATACATTCATACAAACATACATACATAATATGCACACACATGTATTATTGCAGTTGTTTCCCAGATCAGCCACCATCATTTTTCGTTTCCATGGAAACAACTTTTTTTCCACTCTAATTGCATTTCTAGTGCATAATGTATACCACACCACACATGCATCTTCTATAGTTACTTTAATTGCATTAAAACAAAAAAGGACATTTGCTGTTATTTTTTTCATATCATTGTAACATTTGTAACCCTTTCGCCATAAAAATATATTCCACTATCAATATGCTTCCATTTACTATTTTTTACTACTTTCTGCTCTGCTTACTTTTACATGCCTTAAAGTTTTTTCCTCAAGTCTTAAACTTGAATGCAAGCAAGCAAAGCAATAAATTTCCCATTTCTTTTTTTAAAGCTCAGTCTTCAGTCACCGACTTCCCATCCATTTTTCCCCATTGTGTGTGATCGCCATTCCATTTCTCTGTTCCTTTCCCTTTTTCTCTGATATCCTTATATAAAAATAGATAACTACATAACTTTAACTTCTTTCTCTTACTTTCTGGTTGGATATCTTATTATATTTACAGAAGGATTCACTATCCACCACCACCACCACCACCCAACATGAACATCAATCCACATCAAAATCCCACTTTTCTTCTCTCCGTATTTTTTATGCATGCACTACCACTATTATACATAATAATAATGATATAATGTAATACTAATATTTTCCAACATTAACTTTCTGCGTTCAGCCATACATGGTTTCGTAAACACACATACTTATAACTACTTGTACAATATGCTTCAATTCTTTTGAACATACTTTGAGTAAGAAGAAGGAATAAGCAGTAGACCCTCATGAAAAAAAAAATATCCAGCATTTCTTTTTCTCTCCTCAGCTTTTCCATCATCATCCCAAGCAAACGGACGCTCCCATTTCCTTCCTTTTTCTGTTCTGTCCTGTCCCTCATCATCCTTCTTTTCTTCTTTCTCTCTCCCTCTCTCTACCTCTCTCTCTCTCCGCCACCGGATCTTCTGTCAAAAAATAAAGTAAAAAAGCTCCTTTTCTTCTTTTTCTGCTTCTGCATCTCTCTCAAAGAAAAAAAATTCTCATTAAAATCCCCACTCACACACAAACAGACAACAAGCAACTTTCCAACTTTACTAAACCCAAAACATAAAGAAGCATCATCATCAACAGCAGCAACAAAAAAGTAATATATTTACTATTACCAAAGAAAATTCATATTTTCTCAAGTCCATCTTTTTTCTTTCATTCAACTTTACCCAGAGAAAAAAGAGTTGTCTTGTCAATTTGTATTTTATTTTTTCCTTCCTCTTTTCTGGGCATTTCATTCAGCACAACAGCAGCTGCTACTGCTGTTCTTCCAGTCATAAGAAGTTACGAAAAAAAAACTCAGGATTAAAAAAGATAACAAGAGAACCAACAAGTATAAAAAAAGTAGCACAATATGCTTATCTTGTAGCCATCCATCCATTCTCTCACCATACATACATATTATTACACTCGCACACACACACATCTTCATGGCTAATTCAATCCAACAACAAAAAGAAAAATATTTAAGAAAAAAATATAAAAACCATAAAAAAAAACTTTTTTTCTTCTCCGTCCACACTCATAACCCTTCGTCGTTCATTTTCCCCTAAAAATGTAAATGTTTGAAATATGTATGTACACACATACGAAATATTTTTTTATTTATATATTAATATCATTACTGCATCTTACTAGCCTTGTTAAGCAAAAAAACCAAGAAGCCCAAACAAAAAATTGAGAAATATGCATACATATTTTTTCGTTGGTCGTTTAATTTTCTTTCTTTTTTATTACGATATGCCCAGTCAGTTTAACACAACAAAATGGAAAGAAATTTTCTTGTGTGTTTGTGTCTATTTTCGCCAAAAAAAAGTGAAGCCAGCAATGTAATTCTTTTTATTGTCATTTTCCTGTCGGAGCAAAAACTTATATATATATTTATATATTATCCGACCTCTCTTGTCTTTTTTTATTGTCTTCTTATACATTCCTTTCTCCTTTCCACTACTCCTCCCGAAAAAAAAATATGCTAGTCGTGCACTTTTCCTCCTTTGCACGGATGGATACTTTGGTACTGTGTCTCTGACTTGACAAAATATAAAAAACATACCATCACTGCCCTTTTGCCATCTTACAAAAATAAAATAAAAACTTCTTCTTGCTTCTATTTTTCTTGTTCATCGTTGTCGGTATCCTTTTATATTTTTTTCGTCTTCAGTAAAATAAGCATGCATGCATGCAATGTAGTCCCTGGAGGGTGGCTTCCAGCCGGCCGATAGTTGGGTGCGCAGACCCTCAAAACAAAGGACAGCTAAGCCTTTTAATCTTTGTAATCCCTTAAGATAAGAAAAGGTCGTAGATAAAAATCGTTGTTTCCGCCGACCATTTCTTTCTGCAGTGACATTCAGCGGTCTACGTT
>JAQFXM010006615.1:0-12976 GCA_034693345.1 Entomobrya multifasciata | reverse complement strand
CTGAACCAATTCAATTAATGCTTACAGAATTTGACCTTAAGTTAGATACGTAGTAAAAAAGTAACAAGTTATTAATTTAAAAAAGAGATTTTTCTAGGTTAATTCTACTTTTAAACATGCTCTACAAGTTTTGTGCATATATGACCCATAGTGTATTAACAATTGGGTTTATAAATTCGCTACAAACAATAATATATTGTAGGTCGAATACTGCGTGTCTGTAAATTGAGGTTCCAAATATATTATAAATACTTAATGCATTATTTGACTTCAAGTTTTGTTAAAACTTACTCTTGTTTGTTGTAATTACACTACATTGATATATTCTGCTTGCACCAATGAGTTTGTACATTATTGTTAGTCCAGTGAAAATTCATTGGTGTGTTGATATTTAAAGCACATTGAAACAGGCAAACCGTAAGTTGTAAGCACATGAAACAATTAAAACTGCCCCGACTGTCTGATTTCAAAAGAAATTGTTTGTCTATTACTTTTGCGACCTACATCACAGGTATATTTACTCTGGTTTTTTTTAAAAGTAAATATTTACTTGTCCGTCATACCATAGTTAAAACATTTCTTTTCTCCGTCCGTCCAAAGTGTTGTCTAGTTACCTTTCAAAATATTCCTCTTTTATATACACCAATAGGGTGCAAATCTCAAGAACCCGCCAATCATTTTTTGAAAAGGATGAAGGTAATGATTAAATTCGTGACAGGACAATATGAGGATGACCATATCTATAAAAATGCTGTATTACGGTTTGAAGTAATCTTGAGGAAGATTACTAAGCCCTTCTAGAACGATTTTTAATTCGGGTAACCATAATATATTTGAAAAAAGAAGAAAAAGTTGCATTTATGCGTGCATATTTAGTTACAGCAATGCTTGTTATTTTAGTCAAACGCTTATTGTAAATAAATAAATAATGGATGAATTTGGTGCAAGTAATAATTTTATTATTCAAGAATTACATTTCGAGTTACACTAAATATCTTTATAATTAATAAATCGCAGAAACTACGTGATGACGTGCTATATGAGTGTGAAACATTTATTTCTGTATTTGTTTTGCCCACACATGAACACCTGCGAACCCAAAATAATTTAATACGATGAAATTTATTTGGGTAAAACGTATTTTAAATACCAAGGTGAAATAAATAGTATAATTTGAAAATAATTGGCACTTTTAAAAATCAAAATTTTGGTAAAATTTTACAAGTTTAGTTTATTTTTATAATGCGTGATAAAAAATGCTCTGTGACAAATAATTTAAAAGAGCCTAATATAATGAAACATATGTGAATTTTTTTGAAACAAAATTAATATATACAACAATGAAAACCATCATAAAAACGTTGTTTGCTATTAGAACAGATGTGAAATAGTAAGCACATTTGCATGAATACGTGTAATTAATTACTGTTTCCAATTATAGAAAATTGGAGGCAAAAACATTTGCTTGGACATTTGCGTGAACATTTTTACCACTTAGGAAGTACATATCAGTTTGGAAGCACATGAAGCTGGCTACTTCTTTTCTACCGTAGACCTTTCAATTGCTGTTTAATAAATCCTAGTCAGTTTGTTTAACTAGACAATAGTTGTTGATTTCACTTGTAATTAAAATCAATTCAACAATTATTTAATGCTGGAAATAAGTATTAAATCTTGTGTAGACAGTTTACCAGCTTCTTATAAAACACTTCCTAAATAAATATACACCACTGAAGGTTTTAAACTTGTTGCATGTATGTACTAAACGTTGTATTTACAGTATAAATTGGTCCATTAAGATCTTGGTTTATTCAAAGAGAGCTTACTGATGTCTATCTTACGAAAAATAATCTTTAATTCTCAAGTTGAATGTTGAACATGAATATAGAATAAGTGGCGGGCGAGCAGAGCTCTCCAAAAACATCAAATAAAAACTCCTTGAGGGAACTAAACTAACTAAACTAACTAGACTATGAAACACTACTTATGCCTATATATCTATATATAATGCTTAATACCTCTGCGTATATTCAATTATCATTAAATTAAATTTGCCGAGCCATTATTATAACTATTGATGTAAAAGATTTTTCACAATAAAATTTAGTGCGCCAATCTGATACCGATAAACTATTGACAAAAATACATGAACAGTTACAAATTCTTACATTAATTATGGGAACACTTGAAACGTACTTTATAATAAGATTAACAATTTTTTTTGCAAAACTAAGGTTTCGTTTATCGCAATACCAAGCACTTCACAGTTTCAGTACAATACTTTATACAAATAAATGACATATTTTCAAATTTCTGTTGTCTATTCGTATAACATCTAAATAGATAAAATGCACATGTCACAGTACACCGACCGATTAGCTGTACAAAAAAATTCTAGAAACGCCCTCACAAAATACCACTTGAGTCATAAATGTTTTACTAAAACTCATTAGTAAACCTGTATCGGAAGCTTTCAATTTGCTCCATTGAAACATTATTTTATTGGGACTCAACGTTTCATTGGCGCTGTTGAAAGGCTAATAGTTTTCAAATCAAAACAATGTTTTTAGATTAATTGCATTCACTGCGTGTTTGAGAAAGCAAAACATGGTCGTTGCAGCCACAAAAATATGGTAAATAGTAAACTTAAAAGTCGTAAACTGATAAGTAATTTACATAACTTGTTTCACACTCACTGAAGTTATTTATGGCGAACAGCTTTATGGTTCCTTAATGTAATTGAGTCCTTGAAAGCAGTCAAACAAATTTCGCATTTGAATGGTTTTTCACCAGTATGAACTCTGATATGGCTAACTAGTTCTAAATTTGCGGCAAAAGTTTTACCACACAAATTACATTTGTGCGCCTTGATCCGATGGTGAACCGTTTTAACATGACGAGTCAAATTGCCACTTTCCGTAAACGCTTTCCTGCATATTTTACAAGGGTAGGGTTTAGAACCTTCGTGAATGGACAAATGCCGCTTTAAATAGCATTTTGCTGCAAAGCTCTTGTGACATACTTGACAGCTGTACCGCTTAATCTGCTGGTGTACAACTGTATGCCGGCTTAAATGACTTTTAGATACAAAAGACTTGTTGCAAGTACTACAGCGATGAGGCTTTTCCCCAATATGTCGTACAAGGTGTTCCCTGAGAGACGAACTTGATCCTAAAAACCGATGACATAAATCACACTTGAATGGTGTTTCTGCTTGATGTGTGTTCTCATGAGCTACTAAATGAACTTTCTGCGTAAATGTTTTCTCGCAATAATTACAGTTGAACTGTTTTACACCAATATGCATTATTTGATGTGTTTTCAGACTGCATTTTTACGCAAACGATTTTTTACAAATGTTGCAAGAAAAAAGCTGTTTGCCTGTGTGGCTATTAACGTGACCTATCAAACTTAGATGTATTGTATAAGTGTTATCACATAAATCACAGAAAAACGGTTTTTCATTTATATGAAATCGTAAGTGTGTAAAGAGCGCAGTTTTGCTAGGAAGGGCTTGATTGCAAAACAGGCATTTGTGAGTACCAATGTGGATGTTGGAGTGTAATCGTAACCCAGAGTCTGAACGAAAAACTTTATCACACCACTTACATTTGAAATTTAATGAAGCCATTAGATTACTTTTAAACTGAGTTGTCAATTAAAATAATTTCGGAAAATAAATAAACGATTAGTAAAGATATTTTTGTAGTTAACCATAAGTTGTCTAATTTTTTTGTTATATTTTGTCTTAAGTTGCTAAATTTCGTAGATATTGAAATTAAACATGTATTCTTGTAAACTCTTTTGGGCGTCAACCACAAGTAATAACGCTTCGTGAACTACTCTGCTGTTATACTTTTAGATGGTACTAAATTCTAAACCTAATGGCTTAGAACATTTAGATATTAGAATGGCTTGAATGTACTGCACCGAATTTAAAAGTAAACACAGATAAGATAAGAGTTGAAAGTATGCATAAATAAGCTTAGGTAGTTTGTAGACAAGTAGCCGAGATCGTAATCCCTTTTCCAAGTGAAGATACGTATTGTAACCTATAACAAATACAAGCACATTTACCTACCATGTCGTCGAGTATTGTGTTTTAATTGCAAGGTATGCTTACCAATACTCATGTCCATGAAGGATAAGCAATTCAAGTTTTTTGTCACGTATGCTTTTCATAAAACACTCTAAAACGTATCTTTCAGCTTACACAAAAATAAAATACATGAACGGGAATATAATGCCTTAATCTGTGATATGGTATTTAACTCTTTTGCTTTCATATGATGTGCTTACTAAATGCTTCATAAATTCTCAAGCATCTGCTTTGCATACAGCATGCATCGTTAATAATCTGGTTTGCATTCTTTTTGTTGGACTTTTTATGAAGTGCATGGATGGGGCTAAATATGAAGCTTAGTGGTCTTTTATTTCAATACTTGTCAAAACATTGCTATTTGGATACTATGAGTTAGTAGGGATTAGATTTTCCTCTATTGTTTCAAGTGAAATGCTTGCAAGAGTGCGTGGCCTACCTATACAGACGTTTAAGCAGACGAGTAGCAAAGAAGATTAATAAACACATCAAAATATTGCCCTTATCCGTCGCGACGTAGAAGTTTCCGTATCCCTATTGTATGTGTTTTGTGTCTGGAGATTTATATGTTTTACATGGGTTGCTTCATGGAGCAACTGGTCAGCAAAATTGATACCTAAATTGCAATGCATGTGCCGAATAGGTTGAGTAGCCATTGAAGGAATTTCATGCCAACTATTGCTTTCATGTATTTCTGTATGACAAAATATATGCAACCACCATTTACACAGTATTGGATACTTTCCTATTGCATAGGTTCATTTTTGTCAATAAAATTTTAAGCCATTTTCATTAAACTATTTACATATGCAAAATATACGCAGCCATAACTTTTTATGTACTCGTTTATTAAATCTGACTGAATTGAGAGGATTAAAATTACTATAATGTAGAAAATGATAACTATTCAAGAACTGCACTGCCGATTTATTTTTCAAGAAGATAATAGCTGTCCATTTAATTTAACCGACAATCTGTGCATGAAACTAAGGTATAAAAATACAATAATTTCTCGCTTGCAATCCGTAGACCAATTATTTCATTTCGTTTACTGTTCTTTAAATCAGTTGGATTATTTAGCACCAATTATTTTTTTAATGTAAATGAGCAAATATCAGTGCAGGATAATTGCGCCACCATGGAAGTAAAGAAATGCGTCGCATTTCCAAAATAAAATACAAATAGTTGCAGCTGTCTCAACAGTAAAATCTTAAGACAAAGAATATTATACGAGACTTATAAGGTTGTAATGTTTTAGGTACACTTCCCAATGTTACTCTGGTCTCTTTCAGTACAATTTGATTAATTTCTACATTGCCTATGTGGGCGCTTACAGGACGACAGTCCTATACAATGCCACTGTATGCATTTTGAGTAACATTTACGCATCATGTTCATGTTAAAGTCTCCTTACTTCTGTAAGCTTTCTTTACGAACAACCAATAAGGGATTAGCTGGAATACAGCTTCTATCGTACTTTTCCACAAATGCTTGGGACTTTGATTTGTAGCTAAGCATTAATAAATGGTTGAACTTTACACACCAAACTGAGACGTAGAGCCTACACCTGATCGCAAGCTTTTATCCATGCTCATTTCAGAACAATTGCAGCAGTAGTCTTCATACCCTTTCTTAATAATAACGGTAAAAAGTTTAAAGTGCTTTACAAAGCTTTATGTTATAGCACAGTTTTATTTTGATGGAGAAAACATCACTTTCAATTCAACCATAGAACACAATCGAAAATTTTATACTGCTATTTTTTTGTACACGAAAAATAATTTTTTTAGTGAAACACATATTGCCAGACTTTTGTCGGATTTTGAATGACATTATAAACCTTTTGCGTTCAAAGTTTGTAAAAATGAAGCCACAAAAGGAAAGTTGCAAAGCTTTTCCGAAACAAATACTTATGTGTCGTTATTTACCACTGCACCAATGTCTTTTCTGTAGTGCTACGTTTCGTGGTCCATGCAGACTCGACAATCATTATCGATCACATATTGAAGAAAGGCCATTTAATTGCAGGTTTTGCAAATATTCAGCCAGCTCACGCCAGAGCCTACACATACATATCAAAACTCATATTGAAGGAAAGCCCTTTAAATGTAGCTTTT
This sequence comes from Entomobrya multifasciata, assembly GCA_034693345.1. Taxonomy (NCBI): domain Eukaryota; kingdom Metazoa; phylum Arthropoda; class Collembola; order Entomobryomorpha; family Entomobryidae; genus Entomobrya; species Entomobrya multifasciata. The sequence continues at coordinate 6,760 of JAQFXM010006615.1, read as the reverse complement.
GCCCTAAATCATTCAAACGAAGTCCTTCACGAAAAGCGCACGAACTGGAACACAGTTCAACGAAGTTTTACCAGTGCAGTCATTGCAGTAGACGATTCATTCAAAAATGGAAACTGGAAAAACACCTGAAATCACTCAAGCGAGTCAAGTGTCCTGTTTGTGAAAAAGAGTTTCGTTCTGAAAGGAACTTGCAGCCACATTTAAAAAGACACCTACTAGTAAAACCCCATCAGTGCTTATTCTGTGAGATGACGTTTGCTGCAACAAAGGAGCTTAATACGCACTACTATAAGCACACAACTGAAAAACCTTATTTTTGTGACTTGTGCGACAAATCATTTGGCCAATCGATTACTCTTGAGCGACACAGAACGACCCACACCGGAGGAAAACCATATAAGTGTGGGAAATGCGCCAAATGTTTTTCACTGATTGGTAATCTTCGAAGCCATCAACTGCTACATAATTTGGAGAAAAAATACCGGTGCGACATCTGTAACAAAGGTTTTCAAAATAAATCAAACATGAGAAATCACATGTATACGCATCAGGAGAAAACTCCATTTTTGTGCAAACTATGTGGAAAGTTCCTCTCTTCCAACCAGTCTTTAGAAATGCATATTCAATCACACACAGGAGAAAAGTCCCACAAATGTTTAATCTGTAAACAAACGTTCGCACAAAAGGGACAATTGGCGATCCACGAACTATGGCACACCGACAATGAAAAATTTAGTTGTCACATCTGTGAAAAGAAATTTCGACGGAAAAATTATCTTACTGCGCATATAAAAACTCACACTGGTTTAAAGCCGTACATTTGTGAACAGTGTGGGAAAACGTTTGGTACAAAGTACCAAATGCAGAGTCATGTAAAGTTTGTACACTTAAAGATTAAAGAAATGAAATGTGAGTTGTGTGGAAAGCTGTTTGGCCGCAAAAATGCGCTTGTGGCTCATATGCGATCTCATACCGGCGAAAAGCCTTTTAAGTGTAGTTTATGTGGGAAATACTATGCAAATAGCAGGGACTTAAAGAAACATACCAACCGCCATCTGAAAAAGTCTTAAGTTTCTGAGGGGCTCGCCGTTTTGGAAAAGAAGGAAGACAAAATGATTTAATGGTTATTACGCAGCGATTAATACGTTGCAGGAGTCTCGTTTTTAGGAAAGTACACCTTTTATTTCATGTCACATTTAATCTAAATAATTACACAAAATTTGCTTTTACTGAACTCTGTATTTTACTTTGTTTGTATTTTCAATAAACAGCCTGTCTGTTCCAGTCTGTTGTGAAAATATCTAAACGGCGGCAGTTAATTTGTTAAAAATTCTATACATAGGCTACAAACGATGGATAATTTAATAAAATGTGTAGTTTTAGCTTAATATATTTTGCTGCAAAAGTGCAAATTTATTTATTCGGAATGATTAAAACAATATTGATAATTTGTATTTGAGTACAAATTTAGAATTTGTTTTGAATAAAGTTCGTGTACACTATTATTTTATAAAAATGTTCCAAGCTACAATTGCAATGTTAAGATTGTTTATACTTGATTTTTGGACTAAAAACGTATTGTTTTATTCCAATTGTATTAAAAACTGAAAATTCATTTTGTAATTTCCAAGTGACCAATGTATAGAAAATAGATTTAATGTAGTTGCGGGCGTTGTGCAAAATGAGCCAAAATAGGGCTTATAGATTTGTAATATTAATAAAGTTTGATTTTGAACCCAGTCTTATTGGGCCTGATCATTTTTATCATTAATCATTATTAGTAGTATTAAAGTAGTCCAAAATACAGTTAGAAATATAAACTTTAACATTAATTAGGTTGTTATGGGCTTTGGTAAGAAGTCATTTAATCATTTTATGTACATGATCGTGTGTTAAAATGTTCTAACTTTAGTAAATATTTTTGTTTTTTAAATGAAAAACATTGGATTTAAAAAAATCAGGCAATTTGTTAATTTATTGCTTTACATCTACGTAAATCAGTCGGAAATAAATTCCCTTCTCAAAAGTTTTTTTTACAAAAACAATAGTTTCATTTCAACCTTTATTTCACATAAGTATAAGTCAATTAACCTTTCGTGAAGTCAATATTTCGCGATCGTAAAATATTATCAATTTACAAGCATTTTTAAGATGAAAACAGGTATCCTAAATTGCGTTTGAACCGAATTTTATACGTTTATATTATAAATACTGTTTCATACAAATAACATGAGTCTGAATCGCCGGCTGTACGGTAAATACTACAATCAAATCGTTCTGAAAAAATGCGAACATATTTGTTATATTAGTTAGAAAATGATGAAAAATGCTAAACTAATTTAACTTTCTAACTTTAATTTAATTTAATTTAACTTAACACTTTTTTTGCTTTAAATAAAAAACAATGAAATAAAACAAACTTGTTTTATTTCATTGTGCTAGCACAAACAAACTAGCACTTGTGCTATGTTTATTTTTTTGGTTAAATCTTGTTGCCAGAGTCATAATACGACTAACAGCATTAATTTATGACTATCCAACGAGTCTTCTGATGTATGAGCAGGTGGGTATGCTGCGCGGTTAGTTGCGCTCCATAAATCATTAGATGAAACAGTTAACCGACTGCATTTCTTCAAGGACAGATGGTCGTTTTGATCAGTTTTGGAAGAGTTTTTTTGTTGCAAAATTCTAACATTTTTATATTACTCTAAAATTCGCAAAAAAATCATCAAAAAATAAGAAAAATCTTTAGGAAATTAGAGCTGAAATATTTCTTTAAATCAAATTTAATTATCTAATAGAAAAATAAAAACTGTGTGAACAAATCAAGTGCTATCCCATCATATCAAGTCATATACATTCAAAGCTACTAACTTAGATGAAGTCGCGCATGTTTCTCTTTATTGTTTAACTGCACGAAACTTTAATTACTTCTTACTTGAAATATGGAAGCTTTGAAATAAATTATGAAACCATGTCATAAAATTATGACCAATTTACAAATAAAATGTTTTGTTCTAAAGACTAAAATTAGTTTAAGTTAAATTTTAAGGTAACACTGATCTTTCAGTGTTAAGTACAAACTTAACGCACATCAAAACCAAAACTTTTGGGTCATGTATTACGATTGGTGAGACAAATATTACCGTAACTTTAGTACAATAATTCAATATCCAGTTAATTTTTCAATTGCTTCTTTTCAAATATTTTAGTTTACACCGGAACATCATTTTTGCAAATGCTTGTCCAATAAATCTTGACTCCAGCATTAATATTTTTAATCCTGTTCTATAATAATCTATCTTTAAACTGATAACCCAAAAATGGATAATTTTTTTTACCTAAACTTTCATTTGGAACTGTGGTTACTAATGTTTTAACGAAATGTGCTTTATATACCAGGCTCATTTTCATCATTTTCCTCAAAACTAGACAAAAACTCAAATCGACCTAAATATATTTGGAATCAAAAACAATTTAAAATAACCATAGTTGATATCAGGAAACTATTGTCAATTCATTTGCATTTATTAATTGTAAAACACACTACTAAAGTGTGCACGTTTACAGAGTTTTACTCCTTTAAATTACTTTTAAAAATCTATCCATCAAGAAATTCCTTAAATGTGTAGTCAATCACCAAAATTACGATTATTTTTGTCAACTTATTTTTCACATAACAAAAAACACAACATTAATAATTAAAAGATTTCTATTATTTTTGCTTTAAATACAAACATTCTAATCATTTCTCAAAACATTTGATGACAAGACTTTGTAGACACGAATGAATACGATACCACTTTAGAACTTTTCAAGCTTTTTCCAAACAAAATATTACCACAGCAGTACCTTTTGCTACGACATAATACTAAACACAATCGTATTTAACAATTAAGGAGAAAACAATTTAACAAACAATTGTCTTGAACTACAACGATATCATATTTTACAGACACAATTTAAGTTTTCAACTCATTTCTCATAACTTTAGCAGAAATAATAAATAGCTTTGAAAATATAACCAGCTATTTAACTATACAAACCTCAAATTAAAACTGTACATAGTCTATATTGCAGTTTTATATTAAATTTCTACTCTGGTTTCAGTCTATCTTATAGCCTACCAGTTGTTCTCAAAGCGGGATACTTTCGACAATCATAGAATACCGCATTCAAAAATATTGACTTGAAATTTAAACTAGATTGAAAATTGTAATCGAAAAAATTAACAAGAACACCTAAATACATTTCTGATTTTAAAAATAAATCGAAGTGTATCATGTGAATTAGGAGGAACATGAAACAGATCAGATTTGTAGAAATTGCATAGCTTAAAGTAAACTGTTCCAGCATGCACTGACATACCAACGCAAACTTGGCATTAGATTTGCCGCAAAAACTGGGATAACATTTTACACCCACAAACTTTTGTCTTTTAATTCTGGGATTTATCGTTGAACATTGATTAAGTAACCAATTGTCGTTAACAAAAAAATACATTTGGACGAACAAAGTTTGTCAAAATTCTATTTACATAACCAATGAAAACGTTTTTTGGAAAATTTTAATATACGAAAATATTATCCATTCTGATTTCCTGATCCCATATTTACATTATATGTGGCCAAATCCATTAGAAGTTGTCCATAAAATTTACCATACTAGCGTTAATCCTATCCCAATCACAATTTTTTGGTTGAGAACCTGATGATTCCAGAAATTTAAAGAAACTTCTTGCTTGCTTTCCCGATTGATCATGACATGACATTGGTTCATCTTGGATCCAAAATCCTAATTATAAATGGCCAATTGTTAAACAATTTATTTTGAATGGCGTTGTTTAAAAGATTCTTTATGTTGCTATATGTGATCACTTACAAAGTGATATTTTTGCCGACCCATGGTTGCATTAATTTTCATGGACCAATTCACAGTTTAAAAGGTGGGGCCTTTTTTACAGTCTCCAAGAAAGCTTGCTTCAAGAAATGGATAACGATTAAGTTGAATACTTAATTTTCTTCGAACAACTTTTGGAACACTAAAAACAAAAGTAAGACACAATTATTATGAAAATAGTATTGATTTCGCGATGCATTGGATAATTATGCCCCAAATTAAATTTCTTTTTAATTTTTGCAACTTACATTTCGAATTTGTAAAAAGAAAGCCAAACTTCCGAGCTTTTTGAAGAATACGTGTACTCATATTATTAACTGATAAGAATCAGTTTACATTTATATTTTACTTTCGTCTTCACTAGTATAAAATTCACAAGGAGTTTTAAAAAATACTTGTTTTAATGATATTCTTTCGCTGCTCAATTATCGAAGACAGTGGCCAATTTGATTTCTGAATGGGAAATGAGCTTGGCTTGGGTTATTTTGGGGAAAATGGCTTGGCATTTTCTAAAGTCAAGCTACATTTCACTTGAACACAATACTTCAAATGATATACGGTAAGCCACAACACTTATGTTTTTAGGGATACTTGGTTGTGTGCTATGTAATGAGAGTTGAATAAATAACTTTATTTTGTGGATCCATCACCTGAACAATGCATATTTGGCATACACACAAAATATTCTGAAGTTAATCTCGAGCTTAGCTTCGTGATGAAGACATAGCAATTTAGCAATGGTGCTTGCACAGTTGAAAAGGTAAAGTAAAAATACATACAATATAATTAAGCGCATAGCATAAGATGAAGACTAAAAGACATTTGTATCACGTGAACACTAAATGATTGTCTGTATGTCCGTAAGTGAGTAGTAAGTTTTATTTAACATATTTACTTCTTTGGCTGTGTTTAATTCAAGAACACATGCTAAAGTTTGAACCTGTACAATTTAACATGTCGACCATGTACTCTACACGTGGCACACCAGTTGACGTCCCTTTTCCAGTCGACCTTAACTTCATTGCCCATAATCCCAATGAGACCTGTTGTGAAATTAAGTCCCAAATACTGCAAACATACGTATTTACATTTACACATTTGATGCGTACTTGTTCAATGCACGGAGTAAGTACAGGTATTGAGCAGACTGTCAAGTCAACATGAAAGGAATTTATTCTCTGTATATTCATGTATTCCCAATCCCAATGCTCCCACATGCACCAATGCTTTCTAAGGCCCGTACCAAGTTATTAATACAAGTCAGGTTTGTCTATGATTACAATAGTTTACAATACGGTATGAAATATGTTTGTTGTTCAGCGTTACCTTTGATTTTTGCACTTACGTTCTTACAGGTTTTCTTCGAAAACATATGCTGCAGTATAACCATACATTTCCGTACATTTCTAACATATACTGCATATTTAATGCACTTAACCTACCTAAACCTTTTTTCCATTTCTTAAAACCACTTAGCTAAGATTCCATTAAACACTTACAAAATTTCATGTACTTACTACGTACCAGTACATGCACATGTGCGAACGACAAAAGCATAAAACCTTATTTACGAATTATTGCTCCAGCTTTCCGAATTCTTACGAAACACAGCTGCTCTTTAAACTACATTAGAGGGATGCGGCATTATAATGAGTTCTTTGGTAATTTTGTGCATTGAGTATGCATAGCGCACGTGACGCGATAGGTAAAATCCTTTCTTCCAGTTTGCTTTTTGTACATTTGAACTTTTTTCTAGTAAGCTAGTGTGAATTATGGGCTTATACCTTCCTTATAGTACATATTGTGTATATTTTATGTCGACCAGCCATCAAAAATTTTGATGTCACCGATTTGGCTCATA
>JAQFXM010006614.1:0-12982 GCA_034693345.1 Entomobrya multifasciata | reverse complement strand
TATTTATGTATATCAAACGGAACTCATGTTACACTGATTATGATTTTGTAAATTAATTTCAATGTACTCTTTATAGGGTGATGCCTGAAAAAGAGGTGAAATAAATCTATCTAAAAAAGTACACTGAAACCGAGGAAAAAGTGACTGGTTTAAATAAGCGGTTAAGTGATCAAAGTTCAGTTTACCAGGCTCAGCAAGAAAAGTTTTCTGCAGTGCAGAAGGAGTTGTCGGAAAAGAAAAATAAGTTTTCTGAACTGGAGCACGAGTTGTTGGGAAAGAATCATAAGCTTTCTGGTCTTAAGAAATGTTATTCATCTTCATTCGTTCATTGGTTATCTGATGAAGGCAAACGTCCCACACAATATTCCTCCAGCTCAGGATGACAATGATAATGGAGTTGAAAGAAGGAAGTGCTAAGCTTCAACTTGCTCTCGATGAGAAGAAAAGTGAATTTGAGGACCTACTAAAAAAGCACACAGAAACGGAGGAAAAAGTGACTGGTTTAAGTGAGCAGTTGTCTGAAAGAGACGATCATTTATCAGACTTTATCAAAAAGTGCGAACATAACAAGCATGAACGGAATGCGATTCAGGAAAAGGCTAAGAGACTTGTAATGAAGATGGATTTTTTTATTGGGTGTATGAAGGAAGATCAGTTCCCTCAAAATATTCTTACGGCTCAGGAGGACAATGATAATGCTGTGAATGCTGAGGAGATAAAGTTGAACTTGCTCATAAAGTTGTCAGCAGACAAGTGGAACAGTTTAGAAACTGTGTTTAACGATTTCGAAGACACAATTAGTGAAGCCTTGCAACTCTATAGGGATAAGAAGGACACTGGCGTGAGGGGAAGCAGAACATACGCATTGAGCAATCTCAAATTCAACAGCAAATCCTTCACATTACTCTGATGTTACCAGGAGAGATGGAACTGGAAAAGTGAACTGACCATCTCCCATAACCATTCAAACCCCATCATCAGCCCCTGGATTTGAAAAGTAATTTCCCGTTTTGGCTACCAGTTCCTCATTATCATCATCACCAACAGATCCGGACATTCAGTCATCTCTTTCATCACCATCTGCCTCAGAAATTGAATATGACATTCCAACCACGTCATCTTCTACTGGTAGCAATTGTGAAAAAAAGAAATCTCGTGTCCGAGGAGCCTTACAGAAGAACAAAGGGTGCGAAACAATCTCAAATTCGCAAAGCGAAAACGACCACTTCCACCGCCACCAAGTGTTCCAAAGTGTCACTCCTCCGACTCCGGTTTCCCTCGGGTTTGGCTTATTTTCTTGGAACGCTGTGAATTGGGTATTCAGACGAATAAAAAAATGTAAAAATTAATGCAAACGAAAACTGGGATATTTTGGTTTTGGTAAAAATTATACCAAATTTTGTTCGATAGATTTTTTATGTTTTCTTTAGAAAGGAGTTTTTTTCTAAAACTAAATTACGTAACTATTCCAATTCCAATTCAATTACCTTAATTAGCTAAAATAAGCTTCAAAATTATATTCTCACGAAAAACCGATTACAGATGAAATACAATTGCTTCTCTCATACACAACACTCTTAAAATACTTTTCAGTTTACTCTGCAGAAGGTAGAAAGAAACTTCATTTCGTTCTTTAAAAAACCCAAAAGATGGTCAGCAAAGACACCAGGTGTAATGACGTTTCTTTCCCTTTAATCCCCAAAAAAATGAAATCCGTTCCTCCTGCTCCAGTCCCCTTTTATACAAAAATCCCCAAAAAATCTCCAACTGCCCCATCCAATTTCTCTGCTCCAAATCCTTGTCCCACTATAATTATTTTTACCTTTTTTATTATAATTTACAAAATCTATATGGAAAGTGATGAGTCTTTCCCGAAAACAGACGCTTTGAAGGCATGGTGCCTTATCTTTCGTCACCGTGACCCGCTCAACAATCTCCACTCCTAACATCCTCATCATCGCTCTTAAACTACATAATATGTACCTACGTGTACATTCCAAAGAGTGATTTGGACTCTTCTTCTTTTTCTAAGAAGTCCCTTTTCTTAAATTTTACATGTACCTACATACATATCTAAAATCATCACACAAATCACGTAATATTTTAACAACAAAATTTTAGTGCACAACAGCACAGTAATACAAAGAAAATGTATACACTTAACAAAATTTATGCACCAATTTTATAACATCCAGTACCTACTTGTACCATATAACATACAAACATTAAAAATACACAATACATACGTAACTCAAAGAAAAGGAAGCGTATGGGTGGCGTATGCCCATTGTGCAAGACAGAGTTCATGTCTTTCGCTCTGCTTAAAGGGCATGTGAATCAGGTTCATAATAGTAAATTTTTCTATGCTACTGAAGTGTATATTACGCTGGATCGCTGTGACATAAGCACTGATATCCAAGTGGCATCGTCAGCGTTGTCACTGCTGGTGGCAGAAGGAAATTGTACAGCAAAGGTCGCCCCAGACATTGACAGACGAGTGAAAACTCATCATGAGCAAAGCACAATCGGAGAAATCCTCCATTGGTATTCTACGCGTATGGATGTATGCTTGTGTAAAAAAAATTTTACACCAAACGGTTACCTAAAACGACACCTCAACAGTAAAGCAAAAAAGAAAAGCTTCTAGTGTGTTGATTGTGACTCAACATTTGCGAGTAATGAACCGGTACCAGCTCAGTGCAAGAAAGAACACTCTAAAGGAATTCCTGAAGGTGACGATGATCTTGTGCCAGTTGCCCCAGAAGCAGACAATTCAATTGATGAAGGCGTTACCGATAACGCCGAAACTGGTAGTGACCACAAGGAATACGAGAATTTTGTGACAGGATTGGTGGACATAACTGTCTCTGCCAATGATGGCAATGACGATGATGATGCTAATGATGACTCGACTGATGGTGACAGCCATGATGATCATGGTAAGTTATGAAGATTGAGCGGGCAACGTAGACAAGATGTTGATGGAAGATGGTCAGTCACCAAGTCTCCCATCGGTTTTACCATAGGGTTTCTAATTGGACTGGAAAACCTGAGAGACATAAATGGTATAGGTTGGAAGGGGACCTGTTGTTGGGTTCCCACCTGTGTAGAGTCATTTCTCTCCGTTGTGCCCAGCCTGCATTCCTCGTTGAGGGACCAGTTTCGGGTACACACCCTAGAGAGTCTACACTTGAGATGGTCTTCCCCGTTGCGCCCAATCCGCACTCCTGGAGAATTTCGGGTGCAACCCCAGGAAGATCATCTCGGTGAGAAGATCCCCTAGACGAAGGCCTAAGCTTTACCTCAGGCATCGCAGGTGAGGTTGTTCAACGTTTCGGTGATGTCACCTTCACCAGGAGATACATGGTGGCGGTAATTAACAAAATGACAACCAGTGTAGTTAATACAAAATACTGGCGTTCGCTGCCGCTGAGAGCCACTGAAGTCATAAGTCATGAATGATCGTTATTGGTACCAGTGAAACTAGCTAGCTAGCAATATAGTCTGCCTTTCCACTGCACAAATCAGGTAAAATACTCAATCGAAATTGATTTTCTGTGCACTGATGATAGTGATGATACTTCAAAAACATTTTATATAAAACTCAATGACTCATCAGTCATGATGTTTTCATTATTTTCCAAGGTACTTAATTGTGTATCTGGAAAAGAACTTGGGTATCACCATGTCATGTCATGGTTGGATTTTGGAGAAAAGAATGGTCTACCATTTTGGTCATCACCAACTTATCGAACAGTATCGAACTGCAACGGGTATGGTTAAATAGATCATTTGAGTAATTATATTTTTTGAGTGACTTTTGACCTTATTCTCGTTCTTTTTTCGTCTTGTTTTGTCTTTGACATTGTAGATGACATGATTAACTTTTTCATTCTTCTTCTTTACGTCGGAAAGGACAGAAATAGCGACCAGTTTCTGGTGACATCGAAAGTTTCAAGCTTTTTGTTTCGCAAATAATTTTTTGCATTTTTTCAAGCTTTGCAAACAAGTTCCGAAGTTAATTTACTAATGTTTTAATTGTTTTAGTTAGTAAAATGAGATAAAATGTTTTTAAAAAGGCTACATAGCAAAGCCTCAGTTATACTGTAGGGCTTTTAATGTACAAGTCGTACAAAGTCTGATTGTTTATCTATAACTTTTTTAAATGCGATGTCCACATTTTCGTAGCCTCATGAATTCTTCGTGTGATAGTGGGTGTGTGGCGGAATCACAAAGTCGTTATTTGGTTTTAGTACATGAATAGATAGTGAGCTTATTCGTTAGGTCTAAAATATGTTTTAAGGTATACGTTATGTAATATAAAGAGCGTTTATGAACGTTCCCATATTTTGCACATCATCATCACCGACGTGCGAACAAACAACACAACAACAGTAACAGCAACCCTCTTCAAAAACCTTCATCGCTTCGCTGCACACACACCACCACCACATATTCTACCTTTTAACTAAATATTGCATGTTCTCTATATTACTATATGTATCACTATAATATCTATATATTATACTACATGTACCATGTACACTCCTTATATTATTATATCTTTACTTTGTTACTCGTTACATTATATGCTCTGTAAAGTGCCTTCTGCACTCATTCCTGATTCCACCACCACAGAACCACTATCCTAATAAAACAGTACATACTTGACTAACAAACAATGTCTCCCTTTGCTCAGCATATATTATTATCATCATTTTCCATATAAATTAACTCATGTAAAATTACTCCAATTTTCCTCCAAATATATTCCTAATTTTCCTAATTATCCATCATTTTATTACAGTTAGTAAACTTATTCATGATATTTTTGTGCAAACTGACCAATTAAATCCACAAAGTAACTGTAATATTTCTGTGGATGTTTAAAAAGTATGCTTTATAGTTAAATGCAATTAGTTATTATTATTTTGATCTGTGCTAATTTAGGTGGAGCGTCACTTTAATGGCCACCGCATGAATTAAAGTTAAACTGAAACTGAAACCGAAGTAATTAATGTTTGATGGTAATGCAATGCAGGCCCGTAGCGTACATTTTTACGACCTATTCTATTGTCACAAATTAGTACTTTTTAAACAAATAGGTTCAAGTTACCGCTTATGATAATAACATAAATAGTTTAAGACTCATTGAATCTTGTTCTTATTAACGAGGTCATTGTAAAACAGCAGATGGCATATTTGTTTGGGCTCCTCAGTCTTATAACCCGTGTCAATTAAAGATAGGTGATTCAGCAGTTTGCCTGTTGACCTATAAGACTGTCTCTTGCCTGCAACAAAATTTTGCGGTAACTGAAATAGATACTCATTTATAGTGTGGTAAAAAATCTCGGATGAAGTATTCAAGGCATATTATTCTCTCAAGATGCACCTAAACTTGGAAAGCTGCTAAATAAAAAGATTGCCCTTACGAGTGAAATTTAAACTTTAGTTGCTAAGGGAAAATCACGGAAAAAGAGAAATTCTATTATGGATTTGGCAAGAGTAAAACCTAGTTATGAGATAAACGCTCAGCTAATATTTATTTATGAAATAGTCAAACAAAATCTAAGTTTCAATGCAGCCAATGTGCACTATCAAGTATGCCAAAACAACCGAATGAATTTAGAATTGATTAGAACATTGGGTAAAAGTGGACTGTCAAATGTTCTTGTTCGCACATTATTAAAATTGAGAAAGTATCGTGCAAATCAAATTGGAGACATTTATCCGTCTTTGAGTGCATTGAGATAGATAATTATTATCTCCTACAAAAGCAAGACGACGTTTGTGTGGACCAATGGCAAATTGTATACTAATTAGATAGGGATTGACGTTGGTGTTTCTTGGTCCGTAAGCCCATTTGTTGATAAAATGCAACCATCAGTTGCATGTGATAAATATTATACTTAATTTTGTTTCTCATAAATTAGGTTAGAATATTGCAATTTTTGCATGGTTTCTGCTCTTCCGCATCCACAGCCAACCCCCACCAGTCACAAGCAGCGAAATAGGTAATTATAAAAGAGTCATCATTATTGTAACCTACAAGGAAACAGGAAAAAAGAAACAATTAAGCTAGAAAAGTGGGTGCTGTGTTCGATTTTGTGTTGACATTTTGATAATTTACTCACCCAAATACATTGTTTTTGGTGATAGCAAGACGATTTCATCCGCTTCTTGTGGAAAGGGTTTGAATGGTATTCCAAAGCTCTCCAGAAGCGGTGGCATTGGGAAGAAATTGAAACGTGTGCATCCAATAGTACAATGTGGCTTTTCAGCAAGACCTTGGGCTGGTGGGAGTGGTACCGTCTAAGAATTCCTCAAATCAGAATCAGTGCTCATACAAATTCCTACAAATGACACAAGAAAAGTTCGAAGCCGGGGTTCCAACCCGAAAGTTGACAAGATTCCCCTTAAAACAGGAAACACTTACGACTGCTTACAAACAAGTCAAAGCGATGACAAATGTTCTCACCCAGTCCCCTCCAAAATGTATAACATACCATGCGCCCTCCACCAGTTATAACAAGTTTAAATTCCTCCATTCACAATGAAGGCATCAGTGCAGAGAAGACTTTCCATTCTAATCATCGTCATTGCTTTTTCGCAGATCCAGTTGTCACAAATATCGATTCAAACAGTTCATTAAAACGCCACAAATAAACAGTGTTCATAAACGAAAGCATTATTAGTGCAGCAATTCATTATGTTATACAATTATAGCTTGCTGTGTCATACGTTTCTTAGAGATTAAATTTCACACCGTTCCTCCAAGTTTCCAACGGAGAAAGTTTGAGATTTGCAGACAACAGCCAACACCTTTTTGAAGGGGATGCTCTACTGGGATTGGGAATAGATCTAGAGGATGTAGAATCCTGTATGAATCACTATCCACATCCTCTTTGGGGACCTTAACGATAAAGCACAAAATAAATTAGAACAACTTCAAAATGATAAGAATGTAAAATCCGCATTGTCCCACGATGCCCCAATTGAATCCAGAGCATCCGGTTCGGGTTTTCTTGCAGCAAACTCACAAGTTAATCCAGGTGATTATCAAAAGACAAGAATAGGCGAGCATCTATCACCAGAAGAAATCGATGCCTTGGAAAGTTAAATTCCAGAGTATAGACAAGATTTATACAAGGACTGTTTTACGTTATTTGTGGAACAATGGTTTAGAAAGCGTTGGTAATTATAGTGCCCTATAGTGCAACCAAATGTTATGCTTGCAAAATGCAAAATGGTCTAGTCGAAATAAAATGCAACAAGTGCTTATTTCAGTATTATGATAAAGCCATCGTGTTTGATTTGCTTGAGAATCCAGTTAGCTTTATGCCATATAATAATCGTGAAATAAATCCATTGAGTCACACTTTTTCTCTCTCAATTCTTAGAAGTACATCAATAATTCAACAAGAAAAATTAATTTGATTAAAACTGCTTTACAAATGGCCAAAATTACAATTACAAGTAGTTCAACCCATTAAATTACAATTGATCGGTTTAAGATAAAGTATTACAAACTTTGATTTCATTGATTTGGTTTTCAAAACAGAAAAGAAACTCTTTACTTCATGCCAAAGCGCCTTGTCAAGCCATGTCTTTTCTTTTGAACATTCATTTTTGCGAACTTGACTCAGGATCTGATTCATAATCAATATATTCTAAAAGACATACTGACTTTTTTACAAGCATTTTAAAAAAACACAGTATAACGCATCCATGCATAATACAATCTTCATAATTATCTTGAAACTGACAAATCAATGTCAAACAGAAGTGAAAAAATTCATCTGTGACAATTATTTGAATTACATTAATCATCATCATCGTAGTAAAGTTTTTTAATTATAAACAGACGCCAGTAAACTTGTATTGAATACATCTAGCCACATTGTATTTGATTTTCTCGTAATACATATTTTTAGATAATATCCGGAGCAAAACTCAGATTATTTGTCATAAACTCGACAAATCCATTCATTCCATATATTCCATCAAAGCCAAAAAATCGTACTTGAATAAACTAGATGTAATTTCCGTGCAACTATTTGACATAAGTATTGTTAAAAAATTACCTTTCTTTATGTCTGTACTTTTTGTATACCAAAAGGCTAAATAAAATCCTACACTAAGAGACAAGCATGTGATAAGAAAAAAACAGCAGTTCATGCATACACACAAAGGTAAAATATTACATACCTACTTGCATTAAAATATTTTTTCGGTATTGCTTGTCGGAAGACATAGCTCAATAATGTGTTATACACTGCTTGTATGTCAGTATTGAACATGCACTCACAGTAAAAATGTAAACAAACTCGGGGAATTTTTTAAGTGAAACTAATAATTTTTATTTAAAATGGCGAAAACATTAGATTCTCCTTTTGATTCAATTGGATTAGGTTATGATGCCAGTCAATGTCAAATTAACTCAAGATTCAAACAGTTGCGTCTCATCATATCCCGTCAGGAAAATCAACAAGAAAGGGTACGACAGATAAACACAATTTCAAAATTATAAAACGATTAAAATGATTGTTAATACAAGTGTGAATATTTTATTACTTGTTGCAGATGAAGGAGCTAAACGTCATGGCAGATATGATGAAGGACGAGGAGTTACGAAATTGTTTCAAAAAAACAAGCGCACAAAAGAAGAAGGATGGTTGGTTAAAAGAGGCATGGAACAACGTCAAGAAAATTAAAAAGCAAAAAGTTTTTTATTATCACATAGCTGGAATTAAATGCAATGACAAATTTTAATCCGTAAGTCTTTTGATTAGTTAAAGATGACAAGCACACAAAAGAAACACTAATAGCTGATACAGCATCGGACCTAAGATACGCTGAAGATCAAGCAGCCCAACGAAAAGAATTAGAAACTGATAGGATCAACAACGACTTTGATAATGCATACATGGAGGCAGCTGATGCTTGTAAAAATGCTGATGTTCTTTCCAACCTCTTTAAAAATGAACTGCTGGGCAAATTAATTACAATTTTAACTGAAATGTGGCCACTACAAGACATTATTTTCGAGAATAACCTGGAGAGCCCTGAAGAAGCCCGACAAATTTTAGCTTCATTAAAACAACAATTAAAAGAATTTGACAATGGGGGTAATGCTTGCCAAATCCTTGAGAATACAATTGATGCCTTAGACAAATCTTACGAATAATTGGAATTAGTAAAGGTGACGGTTAAAGAAAATTCAACTATGACTAAAGACGAATATGAAGCTAATATGGAAGCGTTAAAAGTTAGACGTGAAAATGTCAAGGACTACAGCGATAAATCAAAAAGGGTACATTCCGAATTCCTGTTATTCCTCCAAATGGTAAAGGAACACTTGGCGCGTTGTGTTGACAATATTAACAACGTGAATGGGTATGAGATGAAGTCACAAGAACACGAAAGGATCAATTGGCTTGCCGATAAGAATAAAAAGCTCTTCAACTCGGTAAGCCAACAACATTCAGGTATGTACTCTATTAATATCAAGTACACACATCCCATTATTAACCCATTTTCCGCTATTAACCCATTTCCCTCCAAAAACACATTGCCCCCCAAAACTATTCCATCAAACTCTTTGTCTTTTTAATTTAAATACGTAAATGTAATTTTTTAATGACAAAAACTCCATATTAATGTAACTCCTCAATATTAATGTAACTCCTCCATGTTCATGTAACTCCTCAATGTTCATGTAACTCCTCAATGTTCATGTAACTCCTCCATGTTCATGTAACTACTCCATCCAGTATGCTTATATTCATTTTTTTGTACTTTAGACTTGATAAAGAATCGAAAAAAATGCGCGATGAATTAAACAAGTCAAGTGACAGCCTAAAAATATCGCACTAAGAGAAACTGGAGTTGAAACGCAAGGAGTATAAGAACAAAATTGCTCAGCTAAATTATAGTTTAGCAGAATTAGAGGTTGGTCTAACAAAAGAACGTGAAGAAAAAAGGGGGCTTGTGACTGAATACGGAAAACTGACCAAAACACATGACGAGTTATATGCAGGTATGTATCTTGACTAATGACGTTTTTTATGATTCATTCCAAAAATTAAATAGAATATGTATTTATTATTGAGATTATTATTAATTAATATTAATTCATTATTAATTATTATTTTACAGTACATCAGAAGATATTTAAGGAAAATGCCTTTTTCCAGAAGGAGCTGCGGCAACGCATGGAGTATGAGAACACGATTATTAAGCTAGTAAAAAGTAAATCAAAATTGAAGAATGATTTAAAAAATGAACGTTCCGAAAATAACAAAAAACAGAGTGAACTCGAGAGGATTACAGAAGCTTGTAAAGTGGTTTGTGAAGGTATGTAAATGATTTGTATATTCAATTCCCAAAAATTAAATGGAATATACAAATATTTTTTTGTATTTTACAGATACTGATAAGAATTCGAATGAAAATAAAAAATTACGCTAGAAACTGAAAGCTTCTGATGCAAAGCCGAAGACTTTATCAAAATCACGAGAGGAGACTGAAAATTGTATGAAGACTGAGATAGAAGAGCAGCGTACCAAACTGCAAAACCTCAAGGCTGATAGAGACGAGATTTTAAAAAAGTCTGAAAAAATAAGTACAGGTAATGCAACTTGCAATTTGACTTTTCTTCATGATTCAATTTCCAAAAATCAAACGCAACATGTTATTATTTTTGTAATTTACAGAACATGGTTACAATGCGGAGAAAATGCAAAAGCAAGTGGCGGACCTGCGAAAGGAACTATCAAATTCTAAGGAGTCTGAAGTCAATCCATATCGCGCGTCCATATCGCTGCTCAAAGTGCAACAAATCATTTGCAGATGCGAGTAACCTCAAAAAGCATTAGCAAGTGCACTTGAATGAAAGGAAATTCCAGTGCGACTTGTGTCAAAAGGCATTCAACCCCAAATGTAGTTTGAAGGAGCACAAGCAACGTCACAGTGAACTCAAAGCGTTTAAGTGTCCACTTTGCTCTAAAAGGATCTCTACTAATGGTAACCTTCGGCAACATATTCAAAGCCATACTGGAGAGAAACCGTACAAATGCTCAAAGTGTCCTAAAACCTTCAGTTATAAATTCCGGTGGAGGACCATTTTCGCTGCAAGCACTTGGTTGAAAACGCGTACATTTGTGGAAAGTGTGGAAAAGAGCATTTACGGCCTTCACAACTCTTTCGGCATAAAAATATCTGCAAATTCCAAAAATGAACGTGATTACCAGTCTACGCTTTCTACACACTTGGTTTAGTCTGCACTGAAGCGTTTCCCTTCCTCTATAAGTCAACTTTCAACTAACTCGTTTTGTAATCGCATTGTTGTGATTTATAATTAGTTTTATGTGAGTTTGAATTTATAATTTTGCAATAATAATTATAGTTATTAGGGTGTTTATTTTTAAAGATATGTATTTCGTTGTGTATGATTGTAAAGATATAGATAAAATGATTTGGTATTATGACATTGACTAAAAGTTGTATAGATTTTTATGAAATTTCGAATAAACCAAAAGTGTACACATTAACCTCCCTTCCAAGCAACTATTCACATTTTCCACTCTTTAAAAAATATGAACATTCAATTCATCCTTAAACACGGTAACAATTCATTTGTAGTAACACATCTCATTCCTTTTCTTAGTCAAACGGTAAAAAAAATCTGAAGATCACAAGCAATTAAGTTAGAAAGGAAAGAACCGCTTGCCATTTTACTATCCTCTTCAGTTTTTCTCAATTGCCTCAAGCAATAAGTTTGAAATATTTATTAGCGAAATGTTTTACTCATATCATCTTGTGCACGGAAAGGGAAAAAGGTTGTTCACAATTGACTGTATGGCAATATGATAGTTTAGGGTTGAATTTTACACTGTCAAATATCCATGTATGTTTGTTCTTCTTTTTTGCACCCTCTTCCCAGCCATGCACACTAACAATTTATAATTTTGGCAGCCCCTTTTCAGTTCTGATGTCTCATGTTCTAAAATTAATTCACAGCCCGGCAAGAGGCTCAATTAATTAGGAGATATTAGGAGATTGTAATTCATAAACGCCTACCATATCTACTCTACTCATCTAGTCAAAATAATTAGCTTGCAGATATGTTACAGGTGTGCTGCTCCTGAGGCGAGCCCAATAAATTTGACTTGAGGGAAATTAATTTTCGCGTTTCCTTACGCGAAAATAGGTACAAAACTATTAAGCTAATGTACATCCAATGAAGCTTCCTGTCCCATATTTTCCGGCAAAAAATTTACCAGGGCATAAAGAGAAATGCAACTGATGGCAGTTTTTGAAACCCAAATGAGACTCACTTCAGTAATATTTTGTGGAAAACTGTTCAAAACCTTAAAACTTAACCTGATTGATTGGCACGAAAGAACTATTAATTACACATTTAAATCATGTAATGTAATTAAACTCAAGAAATCCCTTCTCCTTGTCCACAAGTCTAATCTAAATTTCCAAAAACTATTAATCATCGTAATTTTTACACCAAACTATACATTCCCCATTTTGCTAACATTACATAGTATTTTTGGGGCTATTTGAGACTTGGGATGAAATGAAAGAAAAATTGCAAAACAACTAATTTTCAAGTTCAGTTAAATAATACAAAGATTAAATACAAACTAATAATTTCAATGCATTGCTTTTACAGCCATACATTTTTATAGTGTCAGTCTGTTGAAATGGGTTATGGGGCGAATTACGAAGGGTTTTATAATTTTATGTACATCTACTACCTATTTATCTAAATAAGCGTGAAATTACTTTAAGGTTCTATTTTACATGGACATTAAACCTCAAAATCATTAAAGTTAATTAAACCTCAAAATCATTAAAGTTAATTAAACCTCAAAATCCATTATTCAGAGAGCAGTTAGTTGACATGATTGACATAACAGCAAATATCATGTTTCCATGGAATCCAGCAGATTTGAAGAGAAAGTTTGTA
>JAQFXM010006613.1:0-12982 GCA_034693345.1 Entomobrya multifasciata | reverse complement strand
TCCACGACTTTTAGATTATTTTTTTCATTATTTGTATGGTAGCGATTGTCACCGTAAATTGGATACCAAAATTTGAATGGAACAAGTAGCTAACCAATGCATCATCACCATAAAATTGATTTTTTTTAAAATATGTCCAATCTTGTTCAACTATTCGGCAAAAGAATGCTTATTAAGATAAATTTTGTTGATTTAAGCGTGAAAAAATCACTGTTTTTTTGTCAAAATAAATGCATTTTACAGGGTCAAAATATGTACTATATTTTTGGCTCGAGAAACTGGTCACCTTACAACTGTGAAATTACAAAAATTGAGTTATTAGTGCTTCGAATAAAATCACTAGTTCAGTACAACTTAATGCTTTCGTTTTAAAGTTAACATACTTCAGTGATTATTTAAAAGAACAAATTAGCTGCACGATTATATTTGAAATTTTTATTTAATTGTGATTGATTTATTTAATGAAATTTCCACCAGTAAAAACTTTCCACCTAAATATCTTTCACATCACAAGATCCACAAGCTTGTTTACGTCTTTACATGTCCTTCAGAACATTATTGCGCGTCGAGCAAATATGAAAATTGTATGTACTTCTGTTTCATATGATTCATCTCATGTTGGACTACATTGCATGTTGCAAACATCTAGCCATACATTTGCCTGCTATGCTATGCTGACATTTGACATTGTGTTTGGCATTGGAAATGCAGTACTCGAAGCTAGAATTTAGAAACGCTTGCTATTTTGTAAAAAGCTTTCCCGTTCTTTCCTTCGCACTTTCTCCATGTCTTCTATGAAGTCTACATGCCGATAATTTCTCTAATATTTATTGGCTTTACATGTAAAAAACACTACAGTTTCATTTTTATCTGTAAAATATTTCCCATTTCCCAATGGTTTCCAAAATGTGCTATTTTTTGATGGCCAACGCCACATTTCACGATATTTTTACAGAGAGGTCAATGAACACAGGAAACCGTAATTTGGAGACTCATTCATGGAAACAAAATCCAATGTCTTAATGATTCTTATGAACATCAAGTATTTTAAATTTAATCACCATCAGCGTTGACAGAACTTTCATACATCTGCACCTAGTTTTAAACTTTAATGTAATTTACTTAAACTTACTCATTTAAAACAAGAGAAATGTAAAATTAGTTTATAGTTCTTTTTTTTAAACAAAACCGAAAGTAATTTTTTATTGAATTAAAATACGATTGATACTCATTTAAAATTAAACTCATCGCCCGTCACCCATTCTGGCATACACCTCCAACGTTGAATCACAGTAGACTAGGTGCCTTATTTCTCGCAACCAATAATCGACAATCAATATTTAAATTATGAGTGACAAGAACGTAAAAGGTAAGTAAATCTTTTCTATGTCCCTTTCACCTCTGCCTCGTTTTATCGTATCTAACGCATCAAACAGGGCCAACTTAAAATTCTCATATCGTCATTCGAGATTTGGCCTTAGGCCATTGTTGAACATTTGGGATTATGCCCCTACAACTAAAATTAACTAGACGATCGCAATAGATCGGAGGATAGTAGATATTGGCTGGTAGACAAGATAAGCATATTATAGCCTAAGATCTCAGACTAATGGTAGATATTGGCTTAAAGTTATACAAGATGACCAGAAGAAACAAGATGGCAGTAATCCACCAGACGATAAAATGCAGAATGGCGGATTGGGACAGGATGGTGGATCTGGACAAAAGATTAAACAAGATAACATTCCTAAACAAGCCGATGAACAAGAAAATCAAAATCAAGGTGGTGACGATAGTCAATACGACAGATATGACAAAACTGGTAAATATAAACCCGACCCTGAATTCAGTGCTCATACCAAATTCATACCAGCAATGTGTTCGCCGATGTTCCTAAAACATGGGCATGACATCATAGACTGGGCTACGAAATACATGGAGACTTTAAAAGAACGTAAACCGACGTCCAACGTGAAACCAGGTTGGTTGTGGAAAGTTGTTCCTAAAGATCCTCCTCAACGTGGAGAATCCTTCGATAAAATTCTGAAAGATTTGGAAGAAGTTACTTGCAAAGGGGTTCGTTGATTTTATGATTTTAAAATGCCATTCTCATATTGCCCCTTTAACTGTATAGTATATCGTAGACTTTTAATTTCGTAGATGGCACATTGGCAACATCCCCAATTTTTTGCATATTTCCCTGCAGGAAATTCCTGGCCTTCGATTTTGGGTGACATGCTTTCTAATGCTACAGCCGCTAATGGACAAGCATGGGTAGGTATAAAATTGTGCATAGTTTTCATTTAAAAAGTTTCCCGATATCAAATTGCAGTGATATCATTGTCTATTTCCCCGTTTATAGGTAACATGTCCTGTTATGACTGAGTTGGAAACTATTGTGATGGATTGGTGCTGCAAGTTTTTGCGACTGCCAAGATTCTTTTTATCCAGTTTTTCAGAACCGGAAAGCTTTGGTCAAGGAGTACTGCAGGTAAGCTTAATGAATTTCTCCTCAATTTCTGATTTTATAAAATTGCTAATTTTTGGCAATTAATATTTTTAGTGTTCAGCTTCTGAGGCTATATTTTACTCCATGATTTGGGCTCGACAAGATGCGCTTAAGAAACTCAGAAAGAAATTCCCAGATAAGACTAAAGCCGCGTTACTAAATATGTTAGTAGCTTATTGTAACAATGAATGCCATTGTTGCGTGGAAAGAGCAGCTTTGATGGGTTCCATTAGAATGAGAAAGTTAACGGCAGGTCCTATCGGAGGTACAGCTTTGAAAACTGCTTATACTTTCTCTAATTGGTATACTTAACTAGATTATTATTTAATAGATGTTTAACTATATGATTCATTACTATTTTTCATAGTCGTTCGAAGTCATACATTGAAAACAGCCATTCTGGAGGATATGAAGAAAGGGTTTATACCATTTTATCACTGTGCCATCATTGGGTCAACTGGTGTAACCTGTTGCGATGATTTGATGGAAGTTGGTCCGATCTGTAACAAGTTTGATATGTGGCTGCATGTTGATGCGTGAGAAAATAATATTTTATAAAAGCTAATGAAACAATTTTCATCCTGAAAATGTATTGTTGTTCCATCATGTTTTTATAAATCTTAGGGCGTACGCGGGTTCTGCCTTTGTATTACCAGAAATGCACCATCTTAAACAAGGATTTGAGGTGATATAGTCGAAACGTTTTAAATTTGTATGTATGAATGTTCATGTAAAACAAAAAATGGAAGTATTCATGCAAATAATTTATTATAATATTTTAGTTTGCAATGTCCACGAACATCAATACAAACAAGTGGATGTTAACTAACTTTGAGGCATCTCTTCATTGGTATTAATCAGTATACACATATTTGCATCTCAAAGTCTTTCAACTATTTATAACTATTAATATCCGCAATGGCTTCTTCAGGGTACGGGACAGAAGGAAAGCTGTAGATTGTTTTGCAGGGGACCCTAAATCTGTTCGAACTTACCCCAATGGTGTTGGACCCGATCTCAGAGTACGAATTATATCAATTTGACTTTCGTAATGCGTGTGATTTTCCCCCCAATAAATTATCAATGCAAACCTTGTAATCTAGCATTACGGCGTTTCCCATTCGAGAAGGTTACGAGCAGCAAAGCTGTATTTTGTGATTCGTAATTATGGTGTAAAGGGGATCAGGCGATACATTCGAAATCACATTAATCTTGCCAAACTTTTCGAAATGTACGTAAGACGAGATCCTCGTTTTGAAGTTGTTGGAGGACCATTCAGGTTTGGCCTAGTCACCTTTCGCCTGAAAGGATACAACGCACTGACTACCAGTCTACTGGATGCTATGAATGCTTCCCATAAAATTCACATGGTCTCAAGTCATTTTCATAACCAAGTTGTCATCAGATTTGCACTGTGCGCTGAGAACGCAAATGAACTCGACGTTGGTAAGAACGTATGCAGTTATATAATTTTGATTTTTTCCCGAATACCGAAAATTATTTTAATTAAAATGTATGACTGATAGACAGAGCATGGCAAACTGTCGACGAGTTTGCGTCAGTAATTTTGAGACAATATGAAAAGGAGCATGCAGAAGATCTCGCCTTGAAAGCGCTTTACTACAGGCAACATGTACATGACGACATGCGGACACTCTTTCCTAATCCTGAAATTGACGAAGAAGAAGAGGAAGCTGCTAATGTGGTGCGCAGTACTAGTAGCTGGGCTCACGACGGAGCAGTTGTTGGGGCTGAAGCAGCAGGTCGAGATGGTAGTTGGGGATCTGGACACGACAAGGACTTTGAGGAGTATGATAAATATCTACACGATCACCCGGAAGAAGTCAAGGAAGAGGACTGTGGAGGTCCACTTTGTGCTCCTGAATCTATGCTGCATTTGTCTTTGATTAAAGAAACTGTGGCTAACAATCCTGAGAATAGATCCAAGTCTAAGACGAAGACCCCGCAGCAACAATCAGAGGAGCCAACACGTTATTATTAAAAAGGCTACAGTACAGAAACGAACTATATTATGCCTGTGTGCGGTAATGTTGAATGTTAAGTAATAATGCAACAAAGAATTTAAAACCCAAAATCCACAAGTAAAACTCAACTATAAAATGTGAGAAACGAAAAAAACGAGATTTGATTTTGATGCTTTGTTTGATTTAATGTATTTATATGGTACGTATGCCTTTCGCAAGTTTAAGTACGATAAATTAACTAGTAGTTATAAACAAGTTATAAATAGATAAATAGAATAAATAATATAAGTTAGGTTCTATGATGATACGTTGTAAACGAAAACTAGGACGCCAAGGTATTTAGCCCATTGGTGAAGTGGCTGAAGTTGTTTGAGTTGCTGGTCGTGGGATATTGATTGGCAGCCAGGGGATCCATCCGGGCAAAATGACTGAAAGTTTTAAGAAATTTAGCATGATTACGTTCTCTTATCTTGGGTATTTCGTTTTTAAAATACTTACAACGAATCTCAGCATTCTGAGGTTGACCGGGGTACATTTGAGGTTGACCGGGGTACATTTGAGGTTGACCGGGGTACATTTGAGGTTGGCCGGGGTACATTTGAGGTTGGCCGGGGTACATTTGAGGTTGACCGGGGTACATTTGAGGTTGGTTATTGCTGTTCTCTTGTTCTTCGTTTTCCTGTAAATGAATTCATTACGGTTTGAATAAGGCTGTTTTTAAATATCAACGTTCATGATGACATGAACAATCGTAACTATAATCGACTAGATATATTTTATACCTCTTCATCATTACACGTGACAAATATCACAAGGGAAAGCAATACTGCGATCCAGACAACTGGGAATTTGGTCATTTTGGAATTTTCTGGCTTTAAATTGACTTTAATTGAATTAACGTTGTAACCAGAATGAATTCTCAATAAATTTAATTTTAGAATTTTTTTGGAATTAAAATTTGAAAGGATTACTGTTGGAGAACTTATGTTTGAAGTGAATGCTTTTGCTTCCACTTCCGAGTATATATAGGTACTAAAATGTTTATATAGGTAATCCTTTGTTTGTACAGTTGTTTGTATGTAATGTAAATGATCACTTGATTTTGATTTTCATAAGTGGCCTGGATTTTTATGCAGATTATTTGTATTGTTTAAATGATTGAATTAAGTTAAGGTTAAATTTGTGGACAGTAGGGGCCAGAGATTCTAGTACCAACTGTAACAAATGAGTTTCCAATTTCAAAATTTCAATTAGGCAATATATATCATAAATTCAGCTAGCCCTTGATAATAATCAAACATCTCATTTTGCCCCAATAAACATTCATGACATGATATTATGTATGTTTCTATTCCCAGTGTCCGCGTTTGCAGTAAACAATTAAACCAAAGTACAAATCGTTATATGCATATTTTCAATCGTATAATTTAGTTTAGATTGGTTCGGTCGGATGTCATTTTGCGACTAAGTTTTAGTGCGTATAATTTGTGTACGGAAACGATTCAGTATGTATGCATATTTAGGTTGAAAATTAAAAAGCTGAAAATAATCTGCCATGTTTGTATTGACTACTGAAATACCAAACCAGCATTTTTATTCTTATCACAGTTGTTAATGCATACTGCATACATAGTACTATTGTTAAGATGCTACAGTTTTCTTTTGTCCAAAGATGCATCAGGGCGTGACTATCTCGCTTTCAAATTTTCTCAAAAGAGAAGAAAATGGATTCATTTTCAGTCACACAAATGAGAACTCAACAAGCTGCACGAACTGTATTGTTTGCATTTACTGATTCACCCGATTCATTAATTCAACTATTTAGTAACTTTTATTTCAAAAGGATTTCATTTAAATTGAATTAATAATTAGCTTTGTTTTTTACTAATTCATGACGCTATTTTAGATGAGAAACTGCAAAATTCTCATTGAGTTTTTTTTTAAATCAGGAAATCGTACTGTGAATAGTGGTGATGGGGTATTAATGACAGTGTCAGGTAGCAGCTTTTTAAGTTGGGTTTTAAAAGTTTTTTATTGGCCTGCTTGAAATAATGAAAAAGTGAAATTTCGGTAAAATGGATGATCATTTTAAAGCTCTAACGCTTAAAATATTTGGGGACAGCGACGAAATGTTGGGTTTGATACGGTTTCTCCTTAAAACAAAGCAGCCGAGAATATAAAATCAAAGATTAGTAGCTTTTAAAAAATCATTTCACTACAGTTTCCGCAAGAAGCCAGAAGTAAAACGAATTATCTCTTCGCCATTTAATCACAGAATTCAAATCGTCAGGATGAAACAATTTGTAGGTTATGATCGCAAACACAACATTTCATAATATCATACTACTTGAAGTTATATTTTTGATTAATTCCCTTATACTTACAGACACTTGTA
This sequence comes from Entomobrya multifasciata, assembly GCA_034693345.1. NCBI lineage: Eukaryota > Metazoa > Arthropoda > Collembola > Entomobryomorpha > Entomobryidae > Entomobrya > Entomobrya multifasciata. The sequence goes on along the minus strand of JAQFXM010006613.1, from coordinate 6,093 downwards.
CTTATTGGGGTGGTGGCAGTATTAACCATTTGCAATGCTCAAGAAATCAGTATATTCCAAGACAGAAGTCAAGGTCCACCACCTGAACCTGATGCTAATGGAGGACGCGATGGTGGTAAGTAAAAATGCATTTTATTATAGCAATTATGACAAATCTAGAAAAGTGATAATGTGAAATTTGATGCCGAGAAATCCAAGATGAAACAGAGTTAGCATCAGCACTTGGTATTGATCGTCAAGCTTTGTATGAGGTAAGTTAAAGAGTTAATTTCATTACTTTTATAAGTATTTTCTTCATTTATTCATAACATGTTTTATTTTCCATCAGGATTTAATGAGGATTCAAGAGGAACTTGGAGGGAGCCCCCCTGTTGAACAAAATTCACAAGAAGAGGACTACTAAACTAACCGTCAATTTTGGCTAATAATTTACACATTTATACAAAGGTGCACAAAACTGTACTGTAACATAATTTTAGAATATGTATGTGTAAAAACTAAGGCCATTAAAAACAAACATAAATACAATACAAAGTATGTTTTCTTGTCTACGGTTTGCATTCCTCGTGGTACGGCTCCAACGTTCTAAGGTCACGCCAAGTGGGTGGCATATTATTTGATAGGTGAAGACCACACTTTTTACACGGCTGAATAAACAATGTGATGTACGAGTGAAGCCATGTCTGTCAATTATATAACGCATAGATAATACAGTTAAGGGAAATGTTTTAAAAGTTTATCCATTTAATATCACAAAAGTATACAGACTTACCAAAAAGGACCTCACTGATAATTCTGGATGGCTTGGGGCACAAAAATGGAGCATAGCTGCGTTTGCATTATCCGTCACCTTTTGAAAAACTTTGTACCTTGAATCGGACCACAGATCTAAACTGCCATCATCCTTTGTCATATCCTCATTAAATCCGCGAATAACGACCCATTCAATTAGCCATCCCTTCAAAATCACAACTGAGCGGAGCGTTCTCCCCAACATAATCTGTAGCATAAAATAATCATCTAATTTTATATTTGAAAACGCCGCACACTAAAGTAAATATTATCTATTCTGTGGATATGCCCTTGACATTTTGTTGATTTATACTCATAAACCATGACTCACATTTAAAACCGCATTGGATCCTAGTGGTCTAGTGATATTGATGTCAATGTCGTTAAATGAGTTGGAAAACGCCATAATTGCACTGTTAACAGCATCCGGAGCTACAATATAGCAGTTCACTAACGATCTTCGCCTCTTTGCTGTAATACTGGCCATATAATATGTTCGCTTTAATTGATTTTGGCTGAGAATTGGGTATGCAGCATTGGAGTACTCGTGGACCTAAAATATTGAGCAGTGATAATAAAGTATTTATCAAATTCCAATCAGCATGCTATTGTAATATAACAGTTCAATTTCATATCATAATGAATTACCTTTTCCATCCATTTGTAACTGTCTACTAATTGAGAATACAAAGGTACACGATCAGGAGCAACTTCTTGGTTGACATATAACGTGTTTCCTAAATTGAAAGGTCCTGCTGGTGGGGTGAGACTCATAACAAGCTGTTCCAATTCCCTATCAAAGAAAAACAATCAAAGTCAAAAACAAATTCACGCAAGCATATCGTATATGTATCCGGTATCCGCATTTGAAATTTGTTTGCTTTAACTTACGTGTAGTTATCTTTTAATTTCTGTGTTTCCGTAATAAGAATAGCTTTCGTAGCTTTTTCCCTTTCTTCCAACGTGTCCCCCTCAGAACCCTCAATTCGAAATCCTGTGCCAAGTTGCTGGAAGAAACTTGTCATGTTGCACCTCAAAATTTTCAAGGTATCCAAACTTTTGTGTAGTGAATCCATTGTGGAGTCGCTCATTCTTTCGGGCTAAAACGACAAAATAGAAGCTATCTAACCATCACACATTCACTGTCATCTTATTATAGTTAAAAGTATGCATTTAAATCACTGATTTTTTACATACACCGTCACTTTGAAATATATAATTTATCTTACCCGTGTAGCTTTAACAAAGAATTCCTCTACCACCAACCACCAGGATAACCACTGATAGTAAATGCTTGTTCCCCAAATACTTCACCTATCAAAAATATAAAACACTGTTGATTGTACCACTGAAAAGCACTCAAAATCAAATTTTCAATTCAGAATTTGGAGTTTGACTTCCAGCGAACAAAAACAGAAACCAACTGTGTATATTTTTACCGGTTCTGGTAACAAACATCAACACTTTGACAGGTGAGGGGATCCTAAGAACTTTTGATGCAAGTAAAAAATACATTCCTTGTTGCAAGCTTGTACAACCTGCATACATGAAATTAAAGCAAATTCAATCCCGACCAATCTAATTTCAAAGCCAAAAAACAAAGCACCCAAACACAAGCCAAGCTGAAGAAGCATTGCCATTGCCATATTGCCAATGGCTGAAGTTAATTACTTTGATGATATCGTGATTACTGATAAAAAACGTAATTTTGTTCGTATATATTTAAAAAATTAACAGCAGCATGTAGAAATTTAAAAGTTTTTCTTTAAATTGTGTCTTTATTCCACTTATTAATTTCGAAATTCCACATAAATATTATAGCAGCTATGTTGCATATCGTTACTTTGCACACTTCATACTTAAGGTCCTTTCACGAATATTCTTCCTCTAGAGTCCGGCTTTGATACAAAAATTTGATTAAGTGCCACAGGCTTTGGCACAAAGATGTTAATAATTTCCTGTATATCCTCCATATAATCATTCTCAGACCCCACCATAAATCCGTGGTTCTCCTGACTGAAGTCATTCACTGACATTTTAAACTTGGACGCATCTTTTTCATCTAGCTGTCTACTCCTTCCATCCTTGACCCCATGATTTTTCACTTCTTGAAATCTCCTTATAACGGCCTTGCTAACTCCAATTACGATAAGCGTGTCATACCGTTTTTCAAACTTGATATCAGTTGGGCTACATCCAGCTATTTTTATTTCTAGTTCCAACCCAGCCTTATCGGAACTGACGCGTGGTTTAATTACGCTCGTTATATTTTCATTTACTTCTTGTAAACTGATTATATACCCACCAACAGTAACCAACTTCTCGCCTTCCAAATTTGAAGATGGAAACAACCCTATCCCGAGTTGATCCTAAAATTATAATTAAAAATTTAATTGCATTGTAGAGATGCAGATTAAGTCAATGAATGAAGATGAAAGTTAATTTTCCGTATTTCCCACCTTTCCTAAAAATTTAGGGACCTCGTCTTCAAATCCTATTGTATTTCTCAAACGATGTGAAGGGATTCTATTGGTTCTATTGGATGACTGAGCTAAAGTCAATGATCTAACGGTGGGCTCCAGTTCCCTCAATTTTGCATGAAATATGCGAGAGTTCTTCTCCAATCTAGCCTATTTAAAAATAATCCCGTGCCATGTCATTCAAATACAACTTTTAATTGTACTAATGGTATTTTGATGATTGTGCATGCAATGAACCTTAAGTGTTCCAAGAATTCTAGACCCTGATTTCCTCCTCAAATTAAGACCTTCCTCTGTCGTTTTTTCTTCTTCATCTGTACTTCTTGCAATGCCGAATTTTGAGGTCTGCGATTGGGACCGTTCCCGTTCCCCTTCCAAATGTTTGCTCGCTTTTAAAAGTTGAGCTATCTCTTTCTTAGTGTAAGGGCTTATCCGATTTGTACTAGGTTTACTAATAGCCCATGCAGCACTTTTCGACTGAATAAATCGGGATCCTGATGGTCGGTGTTGGGAAGAAGTGTGCATTATAAAAAAATATCAATATAGTTTTCTATTCAAGCTCAATTATGTGGGTGTAGTTACTATTGTAGTGTGACCAATTGGTTTATACAAGAAATTTCATTTGTGGATAATTATATAGCTCTATCGGAATTGTGATAACCTTTTTCATGTCAATTTAAACAGGCTTCGTGTCATTATGTTGGGCAGAGTATTTATTATGCTAAATGGAGCAACACTTTGTTGCGTGGTGTTTCAATTGGTCGCGTCTTATAGATTTTACACGATAAATAGAAACACAAAGAATATTCCAGTAAGCTTTTTTCATTTATGTTCACACGACGGTTTAAACCGTTGTCGCAATTGTACTACTTGTCAAATTCTTTAGCCAAGTGTTACGCAGCAGTGGTTAGTACTAACACACGCACAGTTCTTAGAATACCTGTGCATGTCATATGAGTTTAATTTGTTTCCCGAAATTGTACAATAAAAACATAAACTGAATAAAAAGTATCATTCGATTTTTTAACCAGCATACGTGATATTTTTGCAAGTTGTGTTTTTTTAAATCATTAACTATTTCGGCACGAAGTGCAACGTTATCATAATATTTTATACAAGTCGGCATTTTCGGTAAAATAGATTTTTGTTTTCCTTTTGCATGCACTTCCATTTTCAACATTTATTTCTGCCAGATAACACGGTTTGATCTGCAAATTGAAATACTTGCATTTTTTGGATTTATAAGTTTACTTGTATATCGATTTTTTTAGAGGAAAGGAAAAACTTTCAACCTTATTGATAGTAAGCACATGGCTGGTCTGTCACTGCGAATAAATTTGATTGTGATAATGATGATCTATCTGTCAGTGGCAGGCAGTTGTTCTGACACGACTACTGGGAAAGAAGAACAAGTGAAATTTTACCATTACCCGTAAGCACGCTTCACTTCCGAATTCCAATAACAATCAGATAAAATCAACAAAAATTCGAAAATATTTCCAATATCGAAAATTTCCTCTGACATTTTTTTGCAGACATGCCAATTCACCTCAGCAAATACTTCCGAACGATATAACCTCAATGAAGAAAGCTTTTAAAACTGGGCCTACGTACATCGTGATCGATGGATTTCTGTCAAGTTTTGAAACAACAATGTCACAGCTTGTGAAAGATTCACTACTAAAAAGCCGGCCAAATGGAAATGTGATTATTGTTGATTGGAGTAAATTGTCAGGTTCCGAAATGTTAAATCTGGATGAAAACACTCAATACCCTCAATTAATGATGGCTTACAATGTTGTCAAAACAAAAGTAGGATTAGTTGGAAAGAAAGTTGCCAAATTCCTTGCACAACTGGCTAATCATAACATTACAGAGTTTTCCAAAGTTCATGTAATTGGGTACAGCTTAGGTGCACATAGTAAGTTGTCTTGTAGTCTTAACATAACGATATATCTTCAATTAGATGCAATCAATCAAAAAGGATGTGATCAATCAATATCAATCACTCCGTTTTTTTGTAGTTGCTGGAATCGCAGGACAACATGTTATTGAAAAATATGATGGAAGAATTCCAAGAATAACTGGTTTGGACCCAGCAGGTCCGGGATTCCCAATGGAAAAAGCTAGGAAACGATTGGACAAATCGGATGCAGAGTTCATCGACATCTACCACACAAACAGGTACACTGCAGGGGACATGGAACATCAAGTAGGTCACGTTGATGTGTATATTAATGGTGGAAAAAAGCAGCCAGGGTGTGCCTTTCCAGACATTATGCAGTCAAGTAAGTAAATGTATCGAGGAAAAGAGATGATAACGAGGAAATGGGCTGCGTCAATTTTACCTTTTAGTTTTCATTTAAAAGTTGTGTGCTTTTAGCATAAAATTTAATCTTTAGAATAGGAAAAGTCTAATATAGGCATATTAATTTAATAGTGATATGCCATCACGCCTTTTCGTGGAGAGCTTGGAATAAATGCATGAAAGAAAAGTGTAAGGCGTGTCCATGCAAAACTCAGGAATGTGAGAAACATAGAGGTACATGCTCAGAGGGAATCGTCGTTGGAATGGATATGTCAATGGAGTAATCTTAATTTCAAACATACTTTAAAATTTAATTGGTTAATTGTTAAAGTAATTCTAAAACGTGATAACGATAATGCATAAATGAATGTTGTTTCGTTTTACTTTTAGCATAAATGGAGATTACTATTTAAAAATGGAACCCCTGCCAATGGAGTAATTAGTGTACAAGCATTTGCATGTACTTCTATTTTGAAATGTAGAAGAAATTGAGAAACTAATTAGTAGAAAAGG
>JAQFXM010006612.1:0-12984 GCA_034693345.1 Entomobrya multifasciata | reverse complement strand
GTTGACCCTTGTTGTAAGGCAGAGAAAATGCGTCAATTCTCCTTACTTCAAGCATTATTGTAAAAATCTTATACTTAATCTTACGTGTCTCGCGTTTTCAACTTACTTCTCATCCAACTTTCGTGGACATCAGTCCAAATAAATTCAAGTCAATATTTTATTCAGACACAGAAACTTTGCCGTTTTCTTGTCATTTTTTATTCTTTCATTTAGAAATATTTCATAGCTTGATTTCTTTGAGAAGTGGAAATCTAAGCAAGACATTTTTCATTCATTTTAACATTATGACAATCATCATTGCAACTAGCAATCAAACACTACTTCATTTAATTCTTGATTGATCAGTTTAATTGACCATTGCATTTTACATCCTGCAGTACTTGACCACACCGGCACCCCAGAATTCCGAATAATCCTTTTATTCGCCTGTTCCACAACCTGTATCTATCTTCGCTAACCAAGAATTAGAACAAACTAAACTTGTAAAATGTTTGTTATACTGTATTGGCTAAATCTCAGTTGAAGTTAGCATTGTTGCTTTGTTATCTAACTGAGCAACCTCATGCCTTCAAAAAGTCATCCATTGGTTGAAAAAAACCTAGATGCTTCGCATAAATAAGAAGTAAAGTAAGCTTGTACGAAAAGGGGAAATAAGAAGGGAAGGACATGTGTAATGTAATTAACTTCATGAAAATGTGCGCGATGAACTTTTAACACATACTACACATGAGGTTTTGTTATTATATGACCATTGTATGTATTGAAAACTGATGCGCACGTTCAGTATGAAAATGAATATCTACAAAATCATATCGTCAAATATTTTTGGAGTATAAAAGAAGCTGTGTTGGCTTCTTTTCTTCAGTAGTTTTTCGTCCATCTTCAAAGAAAATACATCTCTAAATTAGCCTTTCCTCATGAGAAGTTTCAAAAAATTCAAGCAGCTCCAACATTTACTTTGACTCCATGGAAGCTGTTTGCGCCTCAGAAGTTCCCAGTACTCCGACACCCCAGCCAACTATAAATATTGAACAGCCTGAAAACCCACCACCAGTAACACACCCTTTGACCAATGAAGAAATCTCGTTGAATTTTGGCGAAAGGTTGTTTACGTTTTTAATTTTTGTTGCGGTAGCTTTCTATGTAGCTTTCATCCTAGTCTGGTTTCTATCCTTTTTCAAAAAGCTACCATGAATATTGTAATCAAGTTACAAAAACAACGTACTTTACTACGTAGAGCATTATTCAAATCTACTTGACATTAATTTACTTCGTTCCAATTCATTCTGGAAGAACTAACTTACCACTTCACTTACGATTAGCGCAGTTTTAGAACAATGCTGACAATAGTTAAAAAACTTAATTTCCTTGTGCTTTTCCATTCCTACAAGAACCACTTTATCTGGTGAATCATTGAGTGTTGAAACATTTCTTGCAGTGAGTTGAATCCTGCTATTCCGGATTTCAATTGAGTAAATGGTTTTCGGCTATTAAACATACGAAAAATTGAAAGACAAAACAAAGAATTGATTTAGGACATATATTCCATGCTTACACTCTTCAAATAAGCTTCTGGGTGATATATCTTGGAAAACATCGATATACTGGAAAAATCTGAGCCTTTGAATTGTTCAAAAACGTAAGTAATAACTTTAAAATAATAGTTTTGGTATTGTTAAAAAATAACAATAACAACAACAGCCATTGTCACTGACAAGATTAATTAACTTGATCAATCATGCTTTCATTTGTTGATTATTCTCAACGGCACATAAAGTTTGCATGTGACGGTGGTGTATCCATTTCAAAGCACAAAATCAGTTAGGTAATTAGCATATATTTTGTCTCGTGGTCATTGATGGAACAAGACTTTCTGGCATTGTCGAGATTTTATTTTGAGGTTCAACTAAACATAAAAATGAAGTCAATACAAACTTTGCACTATCCAAGCAAACACACATTGTCAAATTTTTAGACTGATAGACATATTGGAGAGAAATTACATTGACCTTTTAATTTTACCAGTTTAGTTAAATCCCATGGTACAAATTCCATGCATATTTTGAAGAGCAGATTGTCAGTAATAGGCATGTGAATGAAGAAACAAACTTTTTACAAGTCCCTCAAGTACGAAAATCTAATATAGATTGATCGTGTAAATATAACAAGAAGCCATTTTGTATACCTGCAAGCCCGTGTCTATTTGACCTCTTGAAAGAATGCGTTAATCCTTTAGCTATACAGATGGTAAATTGTAAGACAATACATCAAGTCAAGCACACCAAGTGTATCAAAAACTACGTCGACTAGTGTCACGAAGGTAATACTAACGCTGACATGATTTTAAATGACTTAAAACAAATAATCTGTAAATCGATTTTAAATAATATGATAACCAGCTGTTTTGAATGAACGATAATGTTAAACCTAAACCTTTCAATGGTAGAAACAGTATCACGGAGACCAAACCACCAAAAATAAATTATAACAACTTTTTAAAATCAAAATATGAAAGCAAAATATTTCGTTAAAACGTGCAATGATGTGTTTTGACAGCAGTTGACATTAACACTGCTTTAGTATTAGATGCTTCTACCACTCTGCTTGACTCTTAGTTGAATTTAATGTTTATTTCTTTCATGAGTGATGAACACGATAACAATCTTCCTTTCACTTGAACTGTTCACCAAACATGAAGGGCGGAGAAGATTGCTTGAAAATTTCAATAAGACAATAATACAACCCAATCATTGGTTTTACAGATGCGAATCATTGATAAATGAAATTTAGCTTTAAATGATAATTTCTTAGGTAAAGAAAGAACGACATTTGAGGATATCATTTTGAAAAATAACTTTTAATTCCAATAATTTCTTCTTAAGAAGTACATTCATGCAAAGAAAACTGACAAAACAAAAAATAACATAAAAATGATAAATATATAGTATTTTAGTTATTTTAAACACAAGCATATATTGGTATCATTCATGCATATATGACTGCTGTTGTTCCAGGAACCTCGATTGTTATTAAATTTCAAAACATATATACTTTATGATTTTAAGTAGGATATTGAAAAAAATCATTCGAACAACACAAGAACTTACGTAACTACTAGTAACGTAAGGCAACTTTGTCATATGGCTAGTACTTTCTTATTTTCAGGTTTAGTTTGGTACATCAACGATCAACGTGCTAAATTTTGGCATGTTTTAGAACTGGCTTTCCTTTGACTCTGTTTTCCATTATGCGAGCTTGAATAAAAGCATTATCTCAATGTACTTTAATGTATGTTAATTCTGGTAGCAAACAACTAAATAATTGTGTTTTAGGTATAGTGACATCATGTTAAATAATTGTAGTGTTTCAGAAATTGTGGAGCAGGCAGAAGAACTAAAAAATATATGTATTCACTTATTTAATTGTAAAAAGGTGAAAGTTGTAACCGATAAAACTACGTTTTACACATGACCACACCAAAAATTTCATCTCATGTATTTTTTTTTGATTTTATGCATAGCTGATAAAGTTTGAAGAACCCTAAAACCCTATAGTTACGTTTTTTCTGCATCTTAGTCGAAGATTTATCCGAATCTGTAATAAAAAGATAGCCAACCCCTTGATGCACCATAATGTTTTCTTGATGAATATATTCAGCTAGCATTCTATGCCAGTACTATCCCATTTCTTAAATGGTTTTTAGCATGATGTAACAGGTGGCATATCATGTGCCCTCGTGTTTCAATAGCTTGATGTACATCATGGTACCCGATTTTGAAACTCGCTTCATGTATACTATTTGACTGGAGCTTTTATTTAGTACTATGAAATTGAATTCCCGCTAGATCCTAACTAATTTAACTTAAAGTGGTGTTTACGCTAAATGAATTCAAAAAAAATCATAAACTTAACAACTTTGCATAAAATAAAAGTCTATGTCATGAAATTTGTGGAGTGTTCACTTATGAAAATATGTAATCTGTATCATAAATCACACTTACATACGGAATAAAAAAAGACTACTGAAATAAAAACTGAACTATGAGAAAAATTACGATGGAGAATAATTATAGTGAAAACGTTCATCTGTATGATATACCTCAACCATATACAAACATTCGATTAATGCCAGAACAATCTGCAGTCTTATACTGTCCAAATACCCAAGATGTTTCCACAATATTACTTCAATCAGATGCAAGTGATCAAAATATAGTAAACTCACCAGCACTTCGATACTATGCGGCTACAGAAAACTTTCCAGTTATACAAACTCAGCCAAGGTCAATCATTCAAGAAACACTACCTCCACAATACCGAAGCCAGACCCCCCAAATTCCATCCCCCGGATTTCAATATGCGAATCCCGCGGCTCGTTTATGTACCGATGACATGCTGTTGACGATCTTCTGCATATTGAAAACAGTATTGTTTCTGCTGATCTTACTGATTTTATGGCTAATTATTGAAGAAATTCGTCCTGAAAATAGCACAGGCAACAGTTCTGAAAATAGTGAAAACGACTTAAGTGACGTTTAAAGGAGTACAAACAGCTTCTATGAATGTAAAAGAGAAAACAACATATGTATGTTGTGCATAAATGAAGCAATTTTGACTTGTACTGTTCATATAAAAGTATAAACGATCTATTACATGCATATAATTCGTTGAAAAAAATCGAACTAACAAAACATTGACTAAAATTCATTATGGAAACTGTTTACTTTGAAGACATCTCCACTACTGCAACAAGCCAGCCCAACGACCCTGAATACTCCACAAATTCGTCTCTAGGGGCTCGTCATCTACCAAGTGTGTGTACTTCCGGTAAACGTTTCTTGGCAATTTCAATTTTGTTTGTGATAACTCTTTATTTGAGTTTTATTCTTTTCTTTCTGATAAGTCAGCACAAAAATCCCCGTAACACGTAAGGCCTGTTATGTAAACACCAAGGTTCTTTCAGAATTCGACTTTGACTTAAAGTAACCCAGTGTAAACCTTTTCACTCTGAAGGTAATTATAAACTCCTTTATATAAAGTGAAAGCAGAAGTACGAAATAATAATTCCCTTAAGTGTGATTCCCGGACTACATTGACTTGAAATTCTTGAAGTCAATTATGGCTTTTCTACTAAAATCTGCTGACAATAGAAGTCTGTTGTGGAATGTTGTCAATATTTTACAATCTCTTTAAGATAGTGGATGATTTATTGTGTGGAAAGTCTTCAAATTGGTTACATCTGAAACCCATGGATTGACTTGGTAAGCATTGTATAAAAATATATACTGAATGCAATAATGTGATGGAAGAAGCATTGTAAGATAAATGATTATGATGATTAGATTGTTGTTTTGATTTTTTGAATCAGTTTAAAAAGATAGGTAAACACAAGCTTAAAATCACAATTAAGTAAATGTATATTGTATCGTTACAAATGTATAGACAAACATTTGAGGAAGCCAACATTACATGTTACATCTTGAACTAATTAATTTGTCGTCATGACGAATAAACAATGGTTATATTTAAAAGCCGATTTTTTGTAATATAAATTTCAATATGATATAGACAATTTTAGTCTTTTGATTAGCAAATTTTTAATAATATGTATGTCAATGAAATTGGCATCAATATTCAATGCTTTTGCGGTGAAATATAATTTTCAACATTTTTTGTTTAAAGCTAACGATTGAGGGAACTAGTAAAATATAAAATATGGATCAATTTTCTTCATTATTTGTTACGATTTTGACCACGTTTTATGTTGGAATAGATATGCATGCATAAATCGGAATGTAACGTTAACAAAAACACATATTTATCCAAGTTTCTATTATCCTTTAAATATTTAGCCCATAAAATTTTACTATTTATTTTAAAAAATAATAAAAAGTATAGAAAGGAAATGATGGTTTTAATTGGAGAAAGCAGAGCTTAAAACATCTTTCAATGCTTCTTGATCAAAAACGGATGTCCATATAATTTTGCTTTGATTTATTTCAAGAAAAACCGCCAGTAAATTGAATAATCACAATTGAAAATGGATCAAGTCTATACCAGAGATATTTATGGAGACATATTCCCTAGAACAAATACTAATGGTTACCAAACACGCATCCAACCACACGAACTTTTTTCGCCCATTGAGTTTCTTGAGTCTTGGGATGAGCTTCTGAAAGATACAATCGCAATTCTACTGTCTAAAACTCCAGTTATAGATCTTATAAGATTTCGGCTAACATTTGAAACACTTCCAAAATCCTAAATAAGAAGCGTTTTATTGAGCTGACGTTAGTGACGATATAGTACAAAACGGAAATTGAATCCACCAAACTCTACCAGAATGGCAACACCACAGCCCAATTTGAATGAGAATCAAAGAAGAAATCCACCGTCAATTACTAATACATTACCCCATCAGGTTCGCAAGTGTAGCTTCCTGAAACTAATATTTTTGGTTGCCAAATTAATCGTCGTAGCACTTTCTATAAGTTTCATCACAATATTGCTGATAGTGGAAACAAACTTAGCAACAGCACAAATGATTAAATGGACTCGAGTTTGGCTTTGTATTTAAGCAAACTTAATGGATAGCATAAGCAAAATGATCAATTACTAAAAAACCAAAAAACCTGTACCTGAGAAGTACCTGAGTGGTTGGTTCAAGGGGGCCGCCAAAAATCCAAAACGACTTGGACAGCAACGTAAGTTTTTTTCTCTCCAATCGGGTCTATTTGTTATTGTAGTAAAAATAATACGCTGATGAAAATAATATTGATCCCATTGTCCTATACACCTTCCCTTACCAATGCTATTCATAAAATATTACGAAACAAAATATAAGAAAATTAATTATTAAATAGACGTCATCCATATTTACACTGTCATTATAATATGTGTACTGACTTGACAAGAGAAGAGTACTGACAAACCAGTTTTTGGAAGGTTTATAATTTATGCACAAAATTCTTCGAGGCAATTATATCCTGAAAAGCATTATCAACTGATTCGTAAAGGACAAATTTGTGCACACCGATGCTTATAAAACAGCGGATAATTTGTATTAGAATTTAACTATTTCTATAAAGCTAGTTAAAGATTTAGTGTAGCAAAATCAACTTTATTGGATAAGGCTACATTTAAAAACGAATGCATATATTAATTTATTAAATTTAACATTCATCACTGTTCCAACCGTGTCAGTTATATTTTCCTGCAAAGTACATTATAAACTAACAACGCTCTTGAATTCTTTCATCTTTGATTTATCAAGCATTCACAGAAAACATTATCATTAGCATAAATTAAGATTCAACGAATGTCTGATACAAAATATGCAATTACTTTCAGTAAAGACTAGTCGATGGAAATCGAGACGGTTGGACTATGCATTTGGAATGGTAAAGGTGGGAAGTTTGAAAGCAACTAATTTCATTATTACTCTCGACAACAATATAATGATGATTTAAGCAAGTCTAAAGTATCTGTCTTTTCGGCATTGTAGTACGAATCATGAATTTTAGAATTCTTTTACCCGAAAAGATGATAATTTCGCGCATAATGTGCACTGTAGCTCTCAAAAAACAGTAGACCTTGCAATATATTGCGGAAACGTTTACCTTAAAAATCCCAATCAGTTAACCTATTTTCATTCGTGAATATAAGTGGGATTGGTTATAACGCAGGTACTTTATATTGTAGATGTAGCTTCCCTTGAGTAGTACTACAGCACCCGGTTTTCGTTCTAGTTTTAAAATCTAATTTCGAGCTTTCTATGAGCATGAATTCAGAGTAGGGAAACTAATAACATCTTCTGAGTAAAATATCATGCTGTGAGAAATTTTGGCACTGGCATATTTTGCGTAAGCATAATCGTAAGTATGTGACCGACATACCATACGAGTAAAAACCAAAGCGTATGCATGAAAATATCACAGGCTTGTCGAAAATTGGAAATACGCTAAAGCACTCAATTTTCCAATACTTGTTGTGATGATAAATGTAGCGATAAAACATTTACCGAACATCATCTTATAATCTAGGTTTTCATAACCACAAGTTCCTATGATATTTTCGAGAAAGCACTTCTCTTGGGATACAGATGCCTTTCCATCATTTTTGCCGTAAATTTTGGCAAATATTAATACGCAGTTCTTTCAACCGACAGAAGTTTTGATGTAAGATCAAAAAATATATATCAGATAACGATTAAAAAGTAGCTTTAAATTGGCTTTTTATTTGTTTGGTCGTGTCCCTAGTATTCCACTTCAATAAATATTTAGCTAAAAGTAGCCTTCAGCCTTACCAACAGAGATATTTATCAAACTTCACAAATAATTGGAAACCAGAATCTAGTTAAACTAGCTGTACATAAATTAAAATTAAATTCTTTGAAACCAGCATTATGAGATCAGTAAATTATTGGATTAAAACACAAACATAATATAATGGTCTGAGACCTCCTAATTAGAACAAATGCATATGTAACTATCTTCAAAAAAATTTAAAAGTATGTACCAAGCTCAGAATAATTCACAGAATGAATGTTGGTTAGCATATTGTTAGAAAATGTTTTAGTGGAGTTTGTATAAATCAACCAGAACGCTAGTAGTGTCGGAAAATATATATAATGCCAACTACTTTTAGCTTTTCATAATATTGATGCTGAACAAAAATAGCGGAGCTCTGTTTGCTAGCAATCAAATCACTTTTTGATTTTATGTTGTCGTTACAAAGAGGTTCCTTATGGCAAGATACCATTTTATAATTTTCAAGAAACGTATCTTCTAGCATTATGATTGTTTACTTGTTGAAACGAAATCTCGACAAAACAATTCAAATTCTGGCTCATTCAATAGAACATACATGCATATGTTTATACTGTCGTGCCTTGTGTGGTAGTCTGTAGCGTGATTTTATGAATTTTACGTTTTGTACAGTTCTGAAGTCGAAAATGTAAATGTATGCGCGTTATGAAAATATGAAGATTTAGGCATGCGTTCTATTTTGTATGGATTGAACTTTTGTCGTATGCTTATATGTCGTTTGGTTGCTTCACAAAAGAAAGAAGCATAGTTAGGTCTAGGGTGAAAGCAGAAGCCGAGTAGAAAAGTAGAAGGCAAAAAGGGTAGCTAAGCGAGAAAATTGAGTAATTATTCTGTGCTTTACAATTAACTGTTAAATGCTAAAAAAGTAATTACAAAACTGTAACTCATATAATTAATTATTACTGGACCTAAAAACGAGAACCCTTCAATGACAGTAAATTGTTCGATAGATTAGTATCTTATTTCGTGAAACTAGCACACGGGCATAGTTGCCGAGAAATAGCATTGACTAGTACCAGTTAGGCTGGCACTGGCACATTTGAAGTACCGTGGTTGTAAATAGACCGAGCAGGAAACTTCAGATTGGAGAAGCAGTACCCGCTTGGCGTCATATTAGAATTGGAGTTTTTAAGATTACAACAGTCTCCCATTAACACATACTATCTCGAATCTTCCAATCGAATTCAATCATGCCCCAAGGTCTCATTTGACTGTCTTGTCCAAAGCATTTTCTATTTTCAACGAGATAATAGAATTACTTTTATTAAACAACTAAAGACATGTTTCATAACTCATTAGTCCATTTAGTTCTCATATACCTGAAACATGGTTAGTACACGGCTTTATTTAGTTTAAAATGCTGTACTACTCCAGCTAAGTATTTTTCTTCTCTCATAGCTTTACATGATTCAATGTTCGAATGACGTCATATTATCTACAATACTGCACTAAATTATGGGCGTGTACACTTTTTTTGGTCTCAGAAAAGAGAGTTGTGCATACACCTCATTGGTATTTTAAACAAGGGAAAAATCCAGAAAAGAATACTAACACACCAACTTGTAAATGTGAAGTGTGCACCGGATTTGAACTTATAGAGCTTTAAACAAAAGCTGGATAAGCAATGCAGCACAGAATGCAGCTACATTGTTTTGAGATGGAGAACTTGCTGAATGCGTTATGGCAAACATTTGCGCTGTGTTTTTGCGAATGTGAATGCTTTATTTGCAATCCCAGTATACCTGTACGCATACACACTTGAAGAACAACGGGGTGATGGGTAAATAAGAGCATGTAAGATATACTTCAAACAAATAAGAAGCTATCTTGACTTATAATCTTCAGTATTTGTTGTTTCGGCTTTGAAGAAAGTTTTTCTCATGAGCTGTTGCAAAAATCCCCAAACTACCCCAACTCACTGAGATTCGGAATGCAGTTTGTTTTTGTTGAACAAGTCACTACCACTACATCTGTTAAGATCAGTAGAAATGTTAAGCCATCTATAAACATTCATGCCTGTTCAAGCCTTTAGGCGTAGTTCTGACAAAAATGTTTACAGATTACCATTTTTCTCATTGATAGCTCATTATTTCAAGTTGATCGTAATTTGTGTAAACATCTCACATTGATTCTACCAAGTACTCAATAAATAAAAGCTATTGCACACCAGTTCAGTGTGAAGGAAATTACTAGCTACTAGATCAATCAGACAAAATAGTCCAAACCAATAATTTCCTTTGTTGTGTATTTAATTCCCTTCCTATTATAAAAATTCAAACATGACATTCCTGATTTCAAATGCGTTATTTTTTCCTGCCATTGAGTAAAGAAAATGTGAATATTTCAGGGAAAGTATTTGATCATATTACTTTTCCTCTAAGCTCTTGGATGATTCATAGGGGACCATGTTGGTAAGATTGGGGATATCTGAGACTTAAACTTGATCCTCAATACCTAAATCAGATGGACTGACTCACAAAGCAAGGTAAGTAACTTTCATTAACCAATCGTTACTTAAATATTGATACAAATGATATGCTAAACCCAGCAACCAACCAAGTCCATGTAAAGAACACGTTTGTAAAAAAACGCAAAGCATCAATCATGATAAGCATTGCACTAAGGTGAAAGAAAGAACACAAACTGCAGACATCTCTTTGAGGAAATTTTGTTAAATATCAGTAAAAACACCTGCAAGTTCTTCAAAAATTTGCCTGAAAATATTTTATCAAATGAATAAACATTTTTCAATGCCATAAATTAACAATGTGGGTCCAGACTTTGTCATAAAAATGAACTCTCTTGATCGTCTATTTAAGAACTTTTTACTTAACATATTCTTAATTATGCCCTTAAAATTTCAATATCAAAATCGAATATTAAATGATCATAAGCCATAACAAAAAACCGCAAGACATCTCAATTGATTATTATGTCTAATTTAATTTTATCAAAATAATTATTGTCTGAAAACTTTGACGTAGAAAGCTCACACCTGAAACAACGGTACCTCATGTCACGCAAACAAACTTTATCAATGGACCCTCGTCTAGAACCCACATCACCACCACCCCAACAATCGAAACAGCCTTCACAACCCCACAAACCCAAACTACCTGCTACACTCCCACGACAGCCATCAACTCCTCCGCCCACTCTTCTTTTTCCACCACAACCACTTTTTCTACCCAATCCACTTTTTCCACCGAGACCATCTGCTGCAACCAAACCACAGCTTACATCCAAGCCACCTCGTCCCCCAAAGAAACAGTTTCCACCAAAGCCACCTCTTCCACCAACGCCACCTCGTCAGCCAAAGAAAACTTTGCCACCAATGCCACCGCTTCTACTGAGGTCACCTTTTCCACCCAGGCCGTATCTTCCAACGCAGCCACCTATTCCACCAAAGCCACTTGATCATCCCAAGCCACCTGCTTCACCTAGACCAGCCGTTCGTGACTCAACTTTGATTAAAGCATCGAAAGCAAAAAGTTATGAACATTTTCCAAGAAAAATGTAATATAAATGCATCTCAAGCAGCTTCAAAATGGAAAACATCACTATTGAGGATATTTTCGGAGATAATTTCTGTGAACCAAGTACAGGTAGACAACAATCAATAGACCAACTACAAGCAGAACTATGGGCCATTGTTGAACTAGACTTGTGGGACGAGAGATTGTTAGATACACTTGCAATTGTACTATCTTGTCCTCCTTATTTACATATATTTATGATGTGGCTGATACATTCTCAAAAAGATTGGAAATAATTTTTCCAAACTGTTATTGAAGCATACATACATTTCCTACTAGTAATACGCCCACATAAGCAAAAATAATAATTCGAATTGTGAATAGGCACTTCCTGTTATAAAAATACCTGAACCGAAACAGTGGTGTACGTTAAAATGAAAACTGTACCTAGAAACGAAGCTTCCAAAACTGCGATATCCCAACCCAGTTCAAGTGATCAAGAAACAACATTCCCACCAACCGCTAATTACACTTTCTCCATTCAGGCTTGCGAAGCTGGTCTAATGCTAGCTATTTTTATGGTATTGATGTTAATAGTAGCATCCCTCTACATAAGCTTCTTCGTATTCTTACTAATAGTATCGCAACAAAACCGAGAAGAATTTATTAAATCATCAGAATAAGCAGGATGGATTGACTTGTCCTTCTTGCATTTTAAGTAATTCTACTTACGTTGTAATCGAGCCAATATTGTCAACTTTCGAACCCATTAACTGAGAAGCTGGTGGTTGGTTAAACAAGGCTGATAACGCGTCATCTAATTTGGACGGTAAGTCTTTTGTTCAAATGATTATAATAAACTAAGTCATATAACGAAAATGCCGCATTTGTATGTTAAGTATGTGTCATTATGCCCCATCATCATCACCCGGCTTCCCCAACTGATAATCTGTCAGACAGTTGGCCTCTAGCAATATAATACATTATATGTAACTTGTTATTTTGTCATAAATCGCTTCCAAAATACTAAATAAGGCCTGTCCGGCTTCTTCTCATACATTTTTGAATTCCTATTTTCTTTCAACCAAAGAATCCATGATTTCAAATCTTAATATATTTGGAAACTACATAAATTTTGCTACAGAAATTGTATGATTTTGGTTTTTCACAACTCATGGTAT
>JAQFXM010006611.1:0-12986 GCA_034693345.1 Entomobrya multifasciata | reverse complement strand
TCTTTTTTAATCTCCTAATCCCCCAAGAGATAATCCTCGGCGGGTATGGTCCTAGTCTTGTACGGACCCCCAATCTTTGGTTTCGTGTTGACATATTTACGAAGTGGGTTTACATACCTGAAAGAGAATGCCCTTATGCTCCTTTTATTTGACCCACCACTTTTCTATCCCCAATCTAGATTTCTGGTTGTCATTCCAGAATGCATAGAAATAGTGAGAGGTCAATATAGCAACGAAATTAAACAAATGACACTGGATGTAATGACGGAATATTTGAATATAAAAAGTGACTTGATGGAAGATTGTGGAAATCATTTCCAGGGGAACGATTTGATTAATTTGGAGGAAGATTTTATGCTCGTGATGAAGGATTGCATGATGATGGTAAGAACAAAGTGTATCTATGTATGTTACAGCTACTGAAAAATACAATAAGACAGCCATTGGTTACCTTCTGAATACACACAAATTTAGATTTAAATGGATTTAGATTTGTAAAGATGTGCATTAAGATGGTAACCAATGGCTGTCGTAATGTATTTTTAGTAACAGCGTTTGTTTCTTATTTATAAGTGGTATTCTCTTCTAGTTTTCAGAATTAATTACTGCAAATGGCCAAAATTTTGATTTTTTCGATGAGGATGACATTGATGACGATGCTGAACGTGATCGTCCTCATCTTAATATAAATCGTAATGTTCCCTCGGCAATTGACGATGAAGATTTCGTCCAGCTAGATGCAGTAAGTTAACAAAATGACGTATTTTACAAAAAGTATAAAATAGAGTTGATGAAGCTTAAAAGTCTATATATTATTAACTATTGGAACGATTTTTATCTACAGGCACTTGAATGGCTACCACTAAAAAATAAGCATGACTCTGATCTTACTTTTGGAAGATACTGGTTTAACGGGAACCATGGAATTCGAAAGCTTGACATTGAGCAAGTTTACAAATTGTTTCATGATAAACATAGAATTAGGCGTGAATACGATCGTTTGATGAGACCTCAACTGCCTGAAGATATAATATTGACGTTGCACGATGGGACTATCAGGAACCTTAATCGTAACCCATTCAGCAGTACTGAAGCCTTGTGTACTGTTTTAATTGGTCACCAGGTGAGACGTAGAAGGAACGAAGGCGGTCCTGGTGCGAATGTAGTTCCAAATATACATTTCTTAAACAATGTTAACCAACTTCGGCGTCGTAACCATCAACAATTCCCGGAACATGGTTTCAATGGAGTTATGTAAGGCGTTAGTATTTGTGGCACAGAGAGAGAAATCTAAATCTAGAGATAACCAGTCAGTTGTGTAAATAAAATATATTTAGCAATAGTAGTGATTTGTGTTGTGATTGTGTCATTTCATGTCATTTTAGCAGCTATGTTTAGTGTTTAGTATTAGTAACTCATCTTTATTCCTTCGAATGAGTTGTTTGAAAAATTAGTCAACTAGAATTAGATACCAAACTAATATATATATATTTGACTAACTTAATATTTGTACAATGTACAATGCAATTGCTAATTGCAAAAACTTTTTCATACTATTCACTATTTGTTTTTGAAATTGCAAAATAAATCATAAATCTTTATGATTATCTTTCGTCAGGAAGCTTTAAATAAATGTATGCACAAAATATCTGTTATGCTATAATTCGTTATTCAGCTTTCATCTTATTTGACAGTTTCGGCATTTATTTCTTCTTCAGGATGAAAACTTTTCATATGTCGCTTCACACTCTTCTTTTCTATAAATTGTTTTCCACAAACATGGCAAATAAATGGATGTTCCCGTTCTCCTTTATCAGAATGTGTTTTAACATGACTTGTCAGAGACTTCCTTTCTGAAAAACGTTTTCCACAGTGATCACCTAAGAATTTAACAAAAAAAACGTCTACGTTTTTAAACACGTTCGAATTTTTTTTACCTTATACATAGTTATAAGTTAAAATGATAAATAGTTTATTATGGAATAACATACAAACATGCGGCTTAATATCCAAATGCTGCACTTTCTTATGGGCTGTTAGGGATGTCCAATATTGGAATTTTTTACCACAAATTTCGCATTGAATGCCCTCATGTTTTCCTTGAATATGAGCGAGTAACTCACCATGGTAGAAAAATTTGGCGGGACATTTATCACACGAGTGGCCATTAGTTAATTCTATAAAAATAAATTATAAAAATACTTCAATCAATTATATTTCAATTTTTTAGCTAATTTATTACAATTAAACTGTAATTTACCCATGTGCCGTGTTTTGACATGCCGTTTCATCGACGCTTTATGTTTAACCGGTTCCTTAGCAACTCCACTAGTTTCACAAGAAATACACGAAAATGTTCCATCTTCATTTTTTCGAATTTCCACCCCACCATACATTATCTTCCCTTCGTCCCCATTCTCCTCCCAATTTATTTGGACACCTCTTATTCCAATATTGGAACGTCCTGGAACTGGCACACTACCAACTTCATCTTTATTTTGATCTGTAACCTTTTGAGCTTCAAATAGTTCCTTCCGATTCATTTCAAGGTAGGCACGAAAAGACATAGTTTTTCCGTAAGTCTTTCGATATTTTATATACCAAGCATTTGTTTTCGTTTGCTTTAAGTCTTCAATGGGAAGAAATGGAGAGGGTTTCCCTTTTCTGGATACTTTTGGTAAGGTTCTTAAATGAGCTTTCATTTCCTCTGCAGTTAAGTGTGGATATTTGGAGCGTAGTTCACGGTAGCGGACGGCTCCTGGATGCATGGAATATTGTCGATTTGGGTCGATCCTTGAAAAAAATTTAATATTGGTTAAAAATTAATTTCAATTTAAATGTTCATTTTCAATTTGATAATTAATTTCCTTAAATATTTAAAAACTCACTTAAACTTGCCCTTTTTATAACGCTTCTTAGTAATCGTTTTAGGTTCCACGTTATGAGTATCACAGGCTGAATTGGTAAAGTTGTCGTCAACGTCATGGGCCCCAGAAGAATTAATGTCGCTTTCCACATCCACCCTTTCTTGTTTAATTGGTGAAGAAAGTACCTCTCCTCCAAACAATTCTTTGTCTATTTCCATAATTGGTTCTGGTTCAATACAGCCGTTGTCACTTTCAGCATTCAAATCATTTTCTATTTTAACCGTTACATCACTTATCTTTTCAACATTAACAAATTCCTTCCACTTTTCTTTCATCCCTTCCCATTTTTCTGTACCACCAATTAAACATGTTCTTAATTGTTCCAAAGCTTCATTTTCCAATGATGACGCCGACGCCACTGTCACAGGTTCGTTTTCACTAATTGCCTTGGACAATTTAATGGCATTTAGAAACTTGGCCTGATACACTTTCACTTGTTCTTCCAAACTCTTCATTTGACGATACACTTTAATTAATTTTCCGTGAGCAGCATTACAGTTGACGCAAAGACACGGCCAAGTGGTTCTCCATTCTTGGAACTGTTTAACTGCCAAGTCAAAACGAGATGGATTTCCATTTAGTGAAGAATCTGGTTCATGGTCAATTAAGATCTGTAGGAATATCTGAAAATTGTCCCAACTTTCAGGTTCCTCTGTTTCCAACGAGCTTATTTCTAAGGAGTAGCATATAATGCAGCGTGACCTGTCAGCAGAGGGCGGCACAACACTCGTTTGAGTTGATACCAGTAGTGGGGCTACAGAAAGGTCATTAATTGCTGACTTTTTCCGTGTTAAGTTGACGAATGGTGAAGTGCGGTCTCCAAGTATTTGAAAGGAAACTTGGTGATATCCTGGGTCAGCTTCAGTGACAATGTCACTATGCTTATCTGCCTGATCATCCATACCTTTGCAATAATAAGATATCCATTAATTGAATTTTAGTTTTTAAAAATTAGTAAATTGGCTTCAGTTACAAGATCCAATGCGCCTGCATTTTTACTGCACAGCTGTGTGTGTACATCAGCTTCTCGTTCTCTTGCATCATGCAACTTACATGCAATCATACATGCATACATAGTGTATATTTTTGTATGCCTTTCCAAACAAAGAAGGAATGCTGACAAGAAAAGAAAGCTTTTATCACTCATTATTACTTTGAGGAGGCTCGCGTGTCATCTGGATACGAGCTTTCACTTGGTGAGGAGTGAGGAGTCAAAGGAAACGATAGTCCAGTATGTTGGGTTCGAATTCGAATGCATATTGCGTAATAAAGTCCACACTTACTCTTGAATGTGTCGAGCCGATGCGCGATGCAATTATGACTTTTACTATCTAATCTTTCCCAATCTCGAAAATTTTCAGATGGAGTTTAAAGATCATACTAGATCTCGATTTGATGTGACTTTAACAAAAAGAATAATGTTTTAAATGGCTCGGTATTCAATCATAGTGAAGGATATAATATGTGATCATTAATCAAACAATTTAAATTGAAGTCTTTTATCTTCATAAAAATCAATAATTTTACTATCAACTTTAAAATAAATTGAAATAGTGAAAAACTGTTTTTGTTTTTTTTTTGGCAAATTTACGACAAACACTGCTTTTTGGCACTTTATCAAATCATTTAGAAATTTTATAAATTTGTTTCTGGGACTAGTATAAAATTTATAGCATTAAGCACACCTACTTATGTAAGAGTACCAGGTAGCTACCAAGGATCCCAGTGGGTGGAGACTGGAGATCTATTGAAATATGTGGTGGGTGAGATGAGCGGTTTAGGAATGGTGAGATCTGATTTGCTCACTGGGCTTGTGTTTACTTCCGGGGAATTTTGAGGCTAGGGTGGTGGTGACTGGTGACCTTTGCAGTGCTAGGAAATATGACAAGTAGAAATTCTCTGGAACAAGTGGAGTTTTATATGGGCTGATAAATTTTAAGTGAAATTTGTACATTTCGATATACTTTTCTAAGATAATCGCAATTTGTCAATTTTCGGAATAGTTTTGTTATTTGCCGTGTTCTGTTTGGGAAATCAAGCAGCAATAACTTCGTTATTGTCTCCCTGAAAAAAATTTAAACACGTTAATGAAGCCTAAATTACAAATCGCATATAATCAGCAAAATAATTCCAACATCGTGGTCTAAAAAGTTCATGGTATCTCAACCATCATTAAAAATAGAGAGGAGAATTAAGATCAAAACATTTGAGGTAGTCTGGTCGGCGGAAACTAAGATTGTAGTCACTTGTTACTATCTATCCCACTTGTTACTATCTATCCCACTTGTTACTATACATCCAGGTCATTATGATGTCTTCAATAATCTTGATTCTATTATGCAGTAGCAAAGCATGATTGAAAACTTATAATCTGTAGCGTGAAACAAGTACTTTGAAAATATGCTATTTTGAAGCGAATCGAGTGGAAACTTTGGCACTAAATTTACAGGCCTTATTCTGGGAAAAAATTATATCCTAAAAGTTTTTAATAGTTAATTTGCTATTTATTTTTTCTCAACTTATTTGCATTCTGCTGATTATCAACTTGCAAGTATGTCCATACGTTACAATATATATTCATTCATACATTCGAAAAATATCGTTTCTACAAACGTTTTCCAATAAACTACCTATTTTTTGTGATGTAATGATATATGCGATAGTTAATTAGTAAAAAACGGTAGTCAATTTGGTGTATCATTCGTATTGAGGAATATTAATTGAATCGAATAAGGCATCTGTACTTGAATAAAAAATAACCAGATGAAATTAACAGGCAATAAAACTGCTTGCTTTTTCGTGCCTAGAAAATAAGTCATGAACATTCATTTTTGAATGAACTATTTTGAAAGGAATGACCAAAATGATGAGTAAGTTTTAGTTTTACAGTAAATGCATTTATGTTTTCCTCTAAAACGCAATTGTTTTCTCCACAGTATGTACAACCGGTATACGTACGTTGTGTTTGTACAACGAATTTACCATTTTGTGTTCAGCTACTCTTCAGCCCAACATTTTCCCAAATATCTATGTTTATATTGATTGTTTCATCCAAAAAATATTGCTTGTGCTATATAATCGCTTCAAACAAAGCTGATACTCAGCACATAAAAATTTAGGGGAAACTATCGGTTTGCTCCTGATTTTGCGTCTCAAAAAAAAGTTCCTTTAGTAGTATTGACTGTGCCACACACACACACACAATTCACAATCACACACAGCTGCCAAAAAGAGATGCCCGAGAAATGCGCATGCATATACAACAAAGAAAAAGCAATAAAGTTCATCTGCCGTTTCACCCCTCAGACCTCAGAGCACATAGTATTGCTATGATATGATAGCAGAGCAACCCTTGTTTTTGGTTTGTTGGAAGAGGAAAGATAACATTTTTCGTATTTTGTCTGATTCCATCACATTCATTCATTCACATCTTGCGTATTGGATGTTAGAGCACTGTTTACTTTAGGAGGCTTTGTCGATTTTGGATAATTTCGTTTTGTGAAAAGTGGACCCATTCATCGCACTGTAATATTTTTATGGCCGGCTCACACATTCATGAGGATTTTTTTGTATCAAGCAGAAAGCTTCGCATTTAGTGTTCACTCGATCAGGGATACGACAACTAATTTACAATCAGTGTGTATATGTTCTATACAATTTTTACTCGACTTTCGGATAAAAATATTCTTCCCTATTTTTGTCGATAAATTATCTGTGCGCCATATTTTACTTGGTAATATATTTTTGTTTCATGTGAAAACAGTTTACGGCAAAAGGTATTGGTTTACTGGAAGTTCATATATGATCCGTTTTAACTTACAGGGAAAAAATCTGTAAATTTGTAAAATCAAATCAGTTTCTATTTACAGCTTGAACATTTCACACTGAAAATTTTTTCGAGTAGAACGTTATTTCACTTGTTATACATATTTGTGTAGAAAATGGTTACTGGAAATTGGAAGATCTTGTTCTAGTGTATTTAGTGAACTTGAGACTTGATTTGTGTGTACCTTGATTAAAATATATCAAGATGAGTACCTCAACTTCTAGCATCTCAAGTAGTAGTGAAAGAACTACTACTACGAACACCAGCAGTCATTGTAATGGTAACGCTCAAATTACCATACAGATCGATGATAAAAGTGAAAGTGTAACTGCGATCAAAAAGCTACTCGAGTTAATTCAAAACACTACTAGCACCAACATCGAGACTCAAGCGACCATTCTCCAAATTATTGAAGACAACCCTGGAATTTGTTTGGAAAATTTTGAAAATAAAAACATCTTTCATTGTCTTGCATTAAATGGTGAGTTTGTATTCAGAACTTTGTTGTAATTAACAAAAGCTTTTTAAAATATCTTGTTTGTTTTCACAAATATCTTTTACATTATAGTTGATCGGAATGAGAAACTATTTCCCATCTTTGGATTTTGCACGGTAGCTGAGTTAAAAGAACTTCTTAAAATGCCCCATTCTCAACGCGAAATGTTTTCGATTCATTATGCTGCACAAAATGGGTTTACACTTTTTATTAAGGAAGTTCTAAACAAATTTCCAGACTTGGTTACTTGTAAAGATAAAAGTGGTCGTACACCACTGCATATTGCCGCGGAAAGCAGTGAGCTAAAAATGAATTGTACATAAACGAATTATTTTGGAAATGCAAGTTTTTATTTTATTGTTGAATCTTTAACAGGCATGCCGGAATCGTTGGAGTGCACCAGAGAGCTACTTGACAGGATGACAGCCGATCAGACAATGGAGGTTTTTTGTACTAGAACAAAAGAAATGGACACCCCCATTCACACTATTTGCTCAAATGTGTGCAAAAATGAATGCATGGCAAGTGAACGATTGAATTTCATGTTGGAAAAAGCAGCCAAAAATTGGAAGAATGAATTTTTCTCCAGGGATATCTTACAAAGTTACAATAAGATGTACACGACACCATTACATCTTTTATGTACGGGTAATGAGGGTAAAGAGAGTAAAGAGGGTAAAGAGGGCAAAGAGAGTGAAGAGGGTAAAGAGAGTAAAGAGGATAAAGAGAGTAAAATGGGTAAAGAGAGTAAAGAGGGTAAAGAGAGTAAAAAGGGTAAAGAGAGTAAAGAGGGTAAAGAGAGTAAAGAGGGTAAAGAGAGTAAAGAGGGTAAAAAAGGTAAAGAGGGTAAACAAGGTAAAGAGGGTAAACAAGGTAAAGAGGGTAAACAGGGTAAACAAGGTAAAGAGGGTAAACAGGGTAAAGAAGGTACAGAGGGTAAAGAAGGTACAGAGGGTATAGAGGGTACAGAGGGTACAGAGGGTACAGAGGGTAAAGAATGTAAAGAGGGTCAAGGAAGTCATCCACGGGTTACAATGATAGGTATTTGGGTCTTTTTTTTTTAAACAGTATTTATGTATGTATATATTATGTAAAATTATGTACAATATTAAAACTGATGGTAATTTAATTTTACAGATAAAGGGGAAATGCGAAATAGATGCAAGCTAGCAAAAACGCTGCTAAAATTCTTGGACTCCAGTGGTGTCACTCAACAGACTGAGCACAGTTCTACCAACCAACTCAGTGCATTACATTTGGCTGTGGAAAATGAGTTTCCTGCTTTGGTCAAGTGCTTACTTAAAACACATGCTGCTGAATTAATAGGTCTACAGGACAAAAATAACCAAACTGCTCTTCATTACGCAGCTAAATTTGGTAAGTTTTTAATCTTTCGTCTAAATATTCAATTAATTAGTCATTTAGGGTTTTTCCCAAATCTTGTAAATTTGGTGCACTTTGTTTTTTAAGCCACACGGCCTGGAAGTCGAGAGTGCCTGAAATTAATGGTTGATTGGAATAAGCTGAAGATGCAATTTCCATCACAGATTGGAAAATTAGAGTCACAAGACTACTTCAGGGACCTTTTGTTAGGAAATTCCTCTAAAGAAGAAGTACAAAGTACGGAAGTAGGTGAAAAAAGCAGGAAGAAAGCAGAAGTTAAAAAAGGTATTTTGCATTCCGATGTTTTTTCAAATATTGAAAGTTAAATGAAATTGTGTTACTATAGCACTATATGTGTATGTCATTATAAATTGCTTTACAGACGTAAAGGCCAAGGCCAGTCCTTTGACTTTGGCATGCACAGCAAAGTCTACACAGAGTGTTGATTTTATGCTGAGAAATACGTATTCTGCAAAGCCACGTATGGGAGATTGGTTCATTTCCAAAACCCGTGATCAAAGTATCAATAGCCTTAAAGCAGTATACCAGCATACTCCAGGGGCACTTGAGTTTTTGTTCACAAAGTCGATTAACATTGATATGGAAACAAGCGATGAGAATATAGTTGAATTCAAAGTTGATACGGGGTAAGCATTTTAATCACTTTTAAAGTTATTTCTCGATTTTTAATCACTGATTGTTCTAAAAATTATTTTAACATATTGCTATTTTTGAAAGGGTAATTAAAGCACTGCACAGTCCAGTGCAAGAAGAAGAGGATTTGATAGCCACTCAGTATCTTGGATATGCTGAAAACTGGCCAAATGATGTTCAACAAAAGCTTCTACTTCATCCAACAACACATTGTGCACTGGGTACCGTGTGGAAAACTGATTTGCGAGTTTACAAGATATTTCTGCTAGTTTCAAAGGTGATTTAAAATTAAAAAGTTGATATTTTAGGGTTTAAACTTTAAACGGTTTGTTAAAACGTTTTTTGTATTTTTTTTTCAGTTTTTGTGGTTATTTTTGTGGTGTTTAATGGTACCAATAAGGATTCAATGCATTTCTGTGGAGCAGAATTCAACTGAAATCTTTGCGAATGTTACACATGTATCAAATCGCACACGTACGGAATGCTTCCCATTTGGCAAAAATAAAACAGATATAGCCGACCAAATTGAAGTTCGTTACGATTTTTCATGGCTTCAAAAAGGATCAGCTTGGATACTTTTTATTTGGACAGTGCTCTACATAATCACTGAAACATTGGTCACCAAATGTTTTTGTAAAGATGTGTTGTCTGGGCGTGAGCGCATTTTCGACATTGTACACGTTATCCTAACTGTCGCAGCAGTATTTATTCCATGTCTCCAAGCCCTTGAAATATTAATGGACATCACACCAAGCATTTATATTATAATCTGCTGCCTTGTAAATCAATAAAACTAAATACCTGAAAGTACTACCAAAAATGTACCGACGATTCAATGATAATTTTTTTATATTTTACAGTTGGGATTGGTGACAGTTTGCATTGACATGTTTAGAAATCTAGGATTACTTTATTTACCTTTGGGTAAAACTGTGGAGTACTACTTTATGGTAAAAACACATTTTAAGTAATATTTGTTTAAGAAAGTAAGGACTTTTTTGTTGTTTATTGTGTTTTTTTAAACTAATAGGCAGTATTAGAAATGGTGTGGATGTTGTTGGTCTTTTCGTCAATCATCTTGGGATTTTCCCTTACCTATCAACAACTTTCCCCACAGGTATGTGAACTATAATAGTAAAATGTCAAAAGACATAAATGCGGCAGTATAAAAATCGAATGTGTTTTTGTAGGATTTCCCAAAGTGGTGGTCATGGGCATTCATTAATGTTTTGGTTAAAATGTCTGGAGATTTTGACTACACTGTGATTGGAGATGCACTCGTCAATCTGTTCTTTTTTTGCTTCTGGCTGTTTGCACTGTGCTGGACAGGTTTGATTATTGCCATAATTTGCGACAAAGTGAAGGTAATTGAATTGAAAATAATAAAATTAGTTTATAAATGACTAACAAAAACCAGAAATTTAAAATAACAATGTTTTTTCCATAGGGCATGAAAAACAAACTAGACATGTCAGGAATGTGCAATCATATTCGCCTTACGAACTATATTCAACGTACATTGGTTCGTAAGAACTTTTTTGCTTGCTCAAACCCTAGTTCCGACGAAATTTGGTCACAGAACGAAGTAGTGTGGTTTTTGGAACGTAACATTGAACACACATGGTGGTCTGCCTTTTTATGCTCTTTTGGGAAGTGCTGTGATCGTGCGACCGATACAAAAAATGACAACACCGTGAGAGTGAAAGCGCTTTGTGGTAATGGTCTTCCTAAAGTTGTGAAAGCAAAATTATTTGAAATGTATGACGAAAAGTTGAAAGAGCAACTTGAGTATATTTTTTATGAAAGTGAATAAAAAAGTACGCACATTTTTCAGCTAGAATATTTTCAATTTTTATTACAATAACTTCAATTGAATGTTGGTTATTTAGTGTAGTTGAAATATTCCAAAATCGAATGTAAATAGTTGAAATACAATAAATTTTTTTGTGCATTGCAGAATTTTTACTAGATTTTTCCATTTTTATGTATCTTACTTTAGACCTTTGTAGTTGCAGTGAAGTGAAATAAGTAACATTCAACAATACTTTATTAAAATTTAAGATGTGGCCTAAGTATGGTAAATAAACGTATGTTGTTTATTGCTAATATCATGAATAAAATATCCAGGTATCTTTATACATTAGTATTTATATTTTAAGCAGATTTAAAGTGTTAAAAATACAAAAAAAGCATAAAAAATGTCTAATGTAAATATAAGTATAAGATTTCGAATTGAAATTGTGAATTTTTATAATACTAATATACAATAAGTTTGCTCTTCGGACAAAAAAGAACAAAAATTTCGGGTAAAGCTAAACCTCAAATTAATACAAGAAATGGGGATTTAGCTAAACCCCACATTAACACAAGAAATTGGGATTTAGCTAAACCACAAATTAACCCAGAAAATTGGGATTTAGCTAAACCCCAAAATAGCATGAAAAGCATAAAAGCATGTATTTAGCTAAACTCGATTCTAATACGTTTTAAGCCAAAAATGAATGATAAAATTTAGGCTAATCTCTTTGTTAAAATAAACTCCTTTGTTGTAAATATAATACTATATTATTATTATACTTGCAAAAAGTGACAAAAAACCCAATGCTAAACCCACTTAACCTAATTCTAAACCTAATGCTAAGACAAATGATAAAACCTTTTGCTTAAACCAATGGTAAGCCCTAATTAAATCTAAAAACCCTTTTGAATTGAAAATTCAATTATAACCCTCAACCCTTGACTAGACGTTTGAATACACTCCATGCTAAACCTTTGACCACACTCCATGCTAAACCCTCAATTGCATTTCATCCTAAACCCTCAGCTACGTTCCATCCAAACCCTCAGCTACGTTCCATCCAAAACCCTCAGCTACGTTCCATCCGAAACCCTCACCTACACTCTATGTTAAACCCTCAGCTGCACTCTATGTTAAACCCTCAGCTACGTTCCATCCGAAACCCTCACCTACACTCTATGTTAAACCCTCAGCTGTACTCTATGTTAAACCCTCAGCTACACTCCGAGCTAAATCCTTAACTACACTCCATGCTAAATCCTTAACTACACTCCATGATAAATCCTCACACTAGCACTCTATCTCAGTTCTAAACATAAACCAAATTAAATCTCATTAATCATGAAATTAAGTGGGCAAAATATTGTAAAGGGTTACTTTCTACTAACCGCTGGCGGCACTGGTTAGGAACTACAAATAATATTTTACTTAACTTTTGTGTAACAATTTTTTTTCTTGGTGATTAATTTCTAGCATTTATGTTATAAATATACAAAGTATAATGAGTATTAAGCTTAGACTTTCTTTCTCAACTTCAAAAATGTCATGACTTCTTTGTAAATTCAAATACCATTTAACACAATTCATTCAAGTTCCTCTCACATTTTTCCTTATTTTAAACGCCAGCTATAATAATTAAGTAATTACAAATACATTCAGATTAGATTTCTCAGTATTGATATTTTTTAAATGTTGGTCCCATCCTTAATCACACATAAAATTTTACCATATTTACAAATTAACATTAAGCAACAAAAAACAAACAGTCCACATGACTATTATTCTGTGTAGCTTTTCATTAACGCTTGCAATTGCTTGTCAAACGATCCCACAACTGCTGACCAAACACATCAAACCCAAAAATACTGACTGATATGATATCGACTTCACAGTTACAAAACA
>JAQFXM010006610.1:0-12988 GCA_034693345.1 Entomobrya multifasciata | reverse complement strand
ACTTTGCATAACAATGTTTCTATGATAGGGCTACCTACCCACCAAATTTGAACCCATACTGTCATGTTGAAATTTTTGACCTTTGACCTAACTTTGGCCTGGATCAACCGATTTGGCTGACCAACGAACTCATCCAAGCAGGGACCCACCCATATGTATCGATTAGTGAAATCAGATTTTGAAAATGTTGACTAGTTTTTGAGTTATCGTGCGAACAGACGGACGGACGGACAGACAGACACCGTGAACATTATTAATACTTGCTCAATCGCAAGTAATAAATTATCAACTTCCAATCGCATTCCTATCTTCAACACCAATTACCTTAATTTTTGCTAGCGAATAAAAAATATGCAAATTTATACCGTTTTTTTGCATTACTTACACATGTTGAAGGATATATAACGTTATCATATTGAGAATTTTAAAAAATCTATTTTCCTATTACTAAATTTAACAATTAATTCCTTTTTTAATTAGTTCTTTTGTGCATTTTAATTGTTTTCCTGTAATTTTTGGTTAGTTTCTGGACCATTTCCATTAAACAATTGGCTGCTATAAAAATGTCATCTAAAATATTTACATGCGTGGCTTTCTTATTGACGAAAATAGGGTATGAGATTAAGAAAAAAGGTTAAAGTACGTTTCTCTGCTTTACTTGCACACACGAAATTTATCGCATAAAAAATTAGTACATGCTTTCATGACACATACAATACAACACACCACCACACAAGAATAACAGGCAGGCAGGCAGGCTAAAAGAAACCACTTGTTGCTTTTTACCACACTTGTGTATCGGCATTTGTCAGAGTGACTGGTACAGTGTAAAAAGCTTAAAAATATTAGAGCTCATTTTTTTCGGTCGAGAATCGTCGTAATATAAGTGTCATAAATATCTAACAGAAAAGTATAAAAATTTCTTACTAAAATTAAATTTCAGGTGGCTTGCTAATTTACCAAGATAGCAAATTTTTATGTAAGTTGCAAAAAAGTTAAACATTAGAATTCTAACTAAAATTCTAATAATCGAACAATCAATCAATATCAATTCGATATGAGATTTAACATGTGATTTATTTATTACTAAATATTTTACTATATCGTTAATATTTTTTTCAGATGCGCTGCAGTTTAAATTTCCAATCAAGATGGTTAGGCTAATGAGACGCGGAAAACACATATTTTTCTACCGCAAACTTGAAAACGAACTTCTCGGACAAATATGCCCATTATGTGAAACCTTCTACGATGAAGGACTCCATCGTCCCTGTATCGACATTTGCAATAGTGAGAAATGCTTAAATTGCATTATACTTTTGAAAAAATGTAAAAAATGCCCCCCAGAATCCAAATCATGTCAACCATCACCATTTCCATTACCTTTAATTGCCCACTCCATTTTGGTGACACCGCCTGCTTCAACCATGCCAAAGTTGGAGTTAGCTTTGGCGTCACCTTCAACATCGTCGACAACCCCACCACCACCATTAAAGAAACAAGAAGATATACTAATTATCCCAAAAATTGAGGCAATAACAATTAAGGAATTAAAAAAGGAGGAATCTCCAAGAAAAAGATTAATTGGTCGTTCGTTGGGGAAAGGGTTTCCAAAAAATGTGAGATATATTCGGGGAGAAGATAGGCGAAAATACTACTGTACCATTTGTAAAGTTAGATGGACCACTAAACAAAATAAGAAGGCGCATGATCATGGGAAACCGAAGCCGTTTAGGTGCCATCTGTGCGCCGCTACTACTAATGAAGGTAATTAAAAATAATTACATAACAGGTTAATTTTTATATTTATTCTAATTAATTTTAAATTTAATTGAGAATTAAAAATTTGAAAATTTTATTTATTTTTGGGATTTTTTTAGGAAATGGGAAAGAATTTACGGAGCGGTCCCACTACAATTACCATATGAAGAGTACTCATGGCATAAATAATGAACCTATTTACAAGCAGAAGGGGAAACAATTAACTAATTGCTTTAAATTGTGTAAGAAATTTAAAAAGGGAGTAAATTGTGTAAGAAATTTAAAAAGGGAGTAAATTGTGAGGTTGGGGTGAAGCGGTATAAGTGTACTAAATGCCCTGCTAGATTTACAAGAAGAGATAATAGGGCTAAGCATTTACTCAATGTTTGTAATGGGGGTAAAAAGTAAAGTTAACAATGTAGAATTTAAAAATAATTTAAGTGTTAAATAGTAGTAATTTGTGTAATTATCATAATTAATTTGAAATTAAATTTAGCAATTAAAATTATAGTTGAATGTTGAAAATTCTAAACCGGTAAAAAATTAAGCTGTAAAAAATAAAATGTTTACTACTTCTGTTAGTTATATATTGTAATTAACTAAATTGGTATGGGGTAAATATATTATATTATTAAAGTATTAAAACTAAAGTTAAATGTATATAAATATACTTAAGTTTTATGCACTCCTCCACTAACTGCTAACTTTGATAGTTGGATGATATATGAGGATGATGCTAAACTTGATGGAAAATGTTACCCTTTCAATTTACTGTAAATAGAAGGAACCTTAAATAGGTTTAAAAAATAAATGTATACTTTACAAATATTTAAGTATATAAACTTATGTAATAATTTAACTGTAAACAGGTGAAGGTTAATATTTATAACATGATATAATGCTTTAATTTATAACACATTTTGTTCTATTCATTTTATATATACTTTAAAACTGATACATTTAATTAAAATGTAATTCTTTTTTGATGTAAGATGATGTGTACATAAGCATTAAATACAAACTATACACAGAGCTTCGATTTTTTGATAAAAAATTTATTGCACATACCACACGTCATTATCAAAAGATTAAAGTTTTTGCATTAAAATTTCTTACAAATTTCAACAAATAGGAAAAAATAAGCTGTTTCATAAATATCACAGCCATAAAAAACAGAAAATCACAAATAAAGTTAACTAGACAAAAAATATGGCAGTTAATTAACTATTCTAAAAAATAAGTAACAAAGTTTAACAAAAAAGAGTCACTATTTCTAATAACAAATTTTTAATTTCATCCAGTCTTCAATCTCAACCAGGCAGTTAATTTAATTGGACGTCCGAACTTCATCAGGACTAGAACTGCAAGTCAAACCAAATATTAGTCAAAAGCATTTAATTTAAAAACTCGTTAAATTTTAACCATTAATTTATAATTTAACTTACCTATTAATTATTCCAACATCCTCTTGCTCCCCCCCACCCCCACCCCCCACTGAAGAATTATCCTTACTCGTCCCCCTCAAACTAAACACAACCACCCCCAAAATCACCAACAAAAACGAAACGAAATACAACCCATGAAACCGATACCCAAACAAAAATAATCCCACAATCAACGAGTAAAAATCCGCCGTTAAAATCGACAAATTGTACACCGTCGCCCCACTAATTTTCATCAACTTTGCCGCCAAAATATAAAAAGAAAATTGAACAAAAGCAAAGGCGCCAAGTAATCCACAAATTTGAAAAAGTGAAGATGACGACGACCCCCCAACAGCTACCGTCACTTGATCCCATTCCAAAACACACCTTAAAAAATCCAAACCAAACAATTAAACTTAAAAATTAATTAACTGCACAATTAACTAATTATTATTTTTAATTAATTACGCTTGTATTCCACTAATCACCGCCCCAAACACGCCAATCATCCCCAGGAACTCCACCATGTCAAAACTTTTCACCAGAAATTCCTGCGCGACATTCGATAAGCCATACAAAAATGCTCCAGATAAGCACAATAAATCCCCAATCAACCTATCATTGCCCACCCCCAAAGGTATCCCTTCCTCGATATCCGCCCACACTAAACACGACACCCCCAACAAACAGATTACCACTCCAGTTAAGTGAATCCATTTATATTTAATTCTTAATAGAAATCTGGATAATAATAGGACAGTTGGGATTGTAAAACAATCAAGTAATTGTACACTAGTTAATGTAGTATACTGATAAGCCTTAACCACCAAAAAATTTGCCTCGGCGTCACAAAATGCTAAAAGGAAGTATCGCCATCCTCTTTTTCTAAAAACTGAAAAGAGGTTCCCTCCATTTTCACTGTCACCTCCAACTCTTCTGCAAGCTAATTTGGAGGTAAACACTGAAGATAAGATACAATAAAAAAGAAAATTTTGAAATGTTGGTAATTGTACATTATAAATGGTCGTTAGATAAACACTCGTCACTGCTGATAAGCATAGGAGGATGGAGAGGAGTTGACCAGCGGATTTTGCGGGGGGAGGGGGCGGCGTGGGCGGTGGAGGAGAAATCTTCTGGACTTTGACGGTGGTGGTGGACTAGTGGTGTCCTCTCTGATATTTCTTCGGTGTTCATAATTAACTAAAATATAAAATGGACTAATGGACAATTAAATTGAAGAGAGAAATGTGCTTTTAGAAAAAAAATGTGCTTTGCACCAAAATAAACAAAACAAAACCATCTGACAGATGACTCATAGAGCTAGTCAGGCAGGATTACCAAACGACCACTCTTAAGGGGCCGTTCAAATTAAACAGCACACTATCCCTAAAATAATATTTGAACTATAAAAAAACAGTTAATTAATTGTAGTTAAACTTGGAAACTTAATTACGAATATAAATGCCTGTTTAACTCATACTTATCAAATTACTGAAAAATATGCGACGTAATTTATGAATGACCCCTTAATTTTATACATGGCTTGATACTTGTGTATGCTTGGTTCTGTTGACTTGTTATGGTTTTTGGTGATTATGATTATGAAATAATTTAAATGATCAATTAAAATTCCAACTCTTTAAATATTTTTTTCAATGCATTTTATTTTTATTTAAAAAATCAAATAAATAACTTACAATTAACTTTTTTAACTTTAAGCACCTATCAGACCGACATCCTATTTAAAATTCTTAATTACTAATTAACTTTTTTTTAACTATTCTTCCTAATTATTATTCCTTATCCGAAAACGAACTAATAACATTTAAATTCGGCAACACAGACAAACTTCTCGCCGGATCATCCAACACAAACGGTTGACTCACCCTCATCAGCACCTTCTTCCCCGACCCATCCGGATTATTAACAAGTGTATACACAGGGTCACTCAATCTCACAATCTTTGACCCAATTAAACTATCCTCAGGACTTAAATAAGTTGGAAATTCATTTTCCAAGTCCTCCTCCTCACTTGCCCTCATCTGCTCGTTTTCATTTGTCACATCTTTCCTCTCATCCTCCTCCTCCACGACATCTGGTACAGCTTTCTTGGAATCCGACACCACCGCCCCCGCAATTTCAATTTCACGACGGTCATCATCCTCTACAGCTTTGGGACTCTTGTAATAATTACCACCCATTGGAGTAATCTGCAAATTATGGAAAAGGTTATCCTGTTGCTCCTGTTGACTAGCTGTATCCTTTCCAGGATTTCCATGGGCGTCACTGGTCTGGGAGTCGCCATAATTTAACAAGTTCTCATAAGCTGGGAATCGGTCAATGCATGGCGTGCTTGCCAACTTGGGACTCGCCCAGTCACATTTTTCTCCATCAAACCAAAGACTTCGGGTGGGGCAGTTGAGGGGATGGTAACTACATCTGGGGCACTGCTGCTCCCAAGCGACACCATTTGAACAGCTGACGTACAGACCTCGATTCCGGGAAAAGTCGGGGTGGCAAAGTTCGCCGTCTCTGAGGCAGACGTAGTCTTTGACGATATTGGGCTTTTTTTCGGGTTCTTTGCCTTTGTCTTCGGAATTGGCGGCGTTGTTGCGGGAGTCCAAAACTATAAGAAATATCAGAAAAATAACTAATTAGTTAAAATGTCTCAAGTTACTCCGTGAAATTCAAATGGAAATTGGATTTTGGCGGTAGTTTCAAAAATTAAAATAGAAGTTGGATTTTGGCGGTAGTTTTGAAAATTAAAATGCAAGTTGGATTTTGGCGGTAGTTTTGAAATTTAAATTGTTTTTTTTTACCTCCTGCAGTTGCCAAGGTAGCGAGGTAGATTACCCCAACGACCACAAATATTTTGGCCATTTTTCTGAGAATAAATTGGAAATATAAAATATTTAGTGTGTTGACTTGACAAGATGCAAATGGCAAGTGATAATTTTTCCGGAGAATTCATTCAGCTTTTATACTTGTTTTCAATGTTACTCATTTCGTATGGAGAAAAAAAGGGTTGAAATTTTAAAAATAGATTTGGTTTTAAAAGTAAAACAGATGGTTTGGTTGAGTTAGTGACCTGACCTATTTCAAGGGTAAATATGGGTTGGGTTGGACTGGGTGCTGTACTGTACTTTACCCTTTTTTCTGAAGTATGGGTCAGTCAACTGGAGCAGAAAAAATAAATTGAGACATATTGTGAGTTGACTATGTCGCGTTATAACTTGGTACAGTAGTATGCATACTTGCTTTTTGCATTGCTGTATGAAAGTGAGCAGGTGCCTTTGATGATTTTATTATGAGAGGACCCTTTTCAGGGCCTGCTGGTGTCCGGATGGATACTAATGACCTATTTTATGAAGGATCCTGTGTAATAAGAGCTTTTATGCTATTGCATTTGACTTGCACTGTCATCTCATCTCATTTGGTTACATTGCATATTATATTGCATTCCATTTTACATTGGATTTTGGTGATGGGGCTACTTGATACTAGTATTTAAAGCATACATAAAAGGGTTTTTAGGTTTTTCTTAAAGAGAGGTCCCGTTGTGACCTTGTTCATTGAACTGTGCAGGAATATATGATCTAATTTAATTTTTATGGGAACACAGTATGAAATTTTATATCATTCAATGTACAACTTTTGTACTAACTACCGATTTTTATGCATATATGTAATTTATACGTAATATGAAGATAGAATAAACTATTATTTGACTAGTGACCAAGCATATTCTCGATTTGCCCCCCATGTAAAAATTTATATCAGAAATAACAAACAGTGTTTTTTTCTTTATAAAATTCATATTGATTCTTTGATTACATTACGTTTTATGTTTATACCACGTGTATTTGCTAAAGTTATGCAAACATTGCTAGAACAAAAGTAAACTGTAAAAGGGATTTAATCCGAAGGTAAGACTCCTGCGGAAATTACTTTTTTTAAATAAGAACAATTTTAAAGATTCTACAAACGAATTGTTTTTTTTTTTTGCTTTGGCTATTTTTACAAATGTTACATTTCCCATATTTTATACATACATATTAGGCTGCTATGTAACTTTTTTGTCTTTACAGAGCTTAAAATAATACAAGTTCAATAACAAGCTTGCATAAACATAACTAGTGGATACACTATCAGATTGCGATTTTAACGATTTATTTTACGATAGTTGGCACATGACATTTAGAAAACAATTTGTTTGTTATTTGGTTAGCAAGTATTTTTAGCTGTTTTTCAATTACAATATTTTTACTTCCATATAAAATACGAAGATGAACTCTCACAAAACTTGAGTTCATATCAAACAATGCTGCTTTTAATAGCTCGCTCGCTAGCTCGACTCACTTTTCCATCCAACTTACATCCTTCCATAAAAAGTATTTTTCCAGTTTCAAATCTAATATCTCGGTGTAACGTTTCTTTTTTCATATAGTCTGAAATGAAACTCGCTGGTATTGTATCCCTAAAGACCAAAAAACTCCATAAAATCTCCACAATAATTATTCAAGTTCAACCAAAGTCGGAAAACATGAAAGAAAATGTCGAAAGTGTAAACGACGATCTTTCTTTAATCCTCCGGCCATTTTTCGTGTTAGGAAAATTGATAGGTTTACTACCATATTTTCCTATTTCATTTACCACAAAATCACAAACATCTTCATCTGTTCAAAAACTATCACCCAAAAACAAGTAAGACTTAAACAATTTATAATTAAAATAAAATATCTCAAAATGCCCCTAAATTTTAAACATTCATTTTACATTTATTTAGTGTGGCTCTCTTAATCTCCTGGTTCATCCTCGTTTTCGTCACATTAAACCTTATATTCGGTTTATTTTGGTTGTGCCATCCCCACGACGATAACAATTTAACAGTTTCTTTTAAAACCCCATTGGACATCGCTCTATCATTTCGCTACGCAGCTTTTAGCTGTTGGGGTTTCCTAATCTTTGTAATTTTTCATCTCCGACGCAATTCCTTCTTCAATCTATTTCAAAAATGGAAAGTTATATCCTCCCACCTTGTATACACTTTCCCTGACAAATATCTACGTCGCGATATAACTTTTCTGGCTGTTATAATGATAATTTCAACAATTATGGAAAACTTAGTATTGGACTTTAATCGAGTCAGATATCAATGCTTTACACATACATCCCAAATATTAAAGTGCTACTACTGTAAAATATTTCCTCATTGGGATAACATTTTGGGTTACAATCCAGCATTGGGGGCAGGCTTGTTTTTTATTCATAAATGGATTTGGTATGCTTTAAACTATGTGGATTTATTAATTGCTGTGGTAGCTCGAGCGCTTTATGAAAAGTTTAATACTTTAAATAAAATCGCTAAAGAAAAGTTGCTAAAGTCAAATGCCACATCAAATTTGCATTGTATTGCTCACATTTCTTTGGGTAAGTTTACACGACCAAAAATGTTATTATTTTTTGTCTCGAATAATGTATTATTTTAATTGGGGGCGTTTAGATGGAACATTTCCAAGTGACAATCAACAACAAGCATGGGAAAACGTTTATCAGGACCATCGAAATTTGTGTAAACTTTTGAAATATGTCGATCATTTCTTTTCACCAATTATATTTGGTTCGTATACGTGCAACTTGTTTTTCATAAGTCTTCAAGTTTTTGATGGTTTAAATATTTCGGATGGCTTTGACGATAATATTATGGAAACGGCGTATAAGGTTTGGAGTATTTTACATCTTATTATGAGAACAGGTATTGTCACTGTCACTTGTTCGAGAGTAAACAAATATGCGCATAAAATAAGGGATATTTATAGAAAATGTCCGGAGCAGTTTTATGACAATCAGGTACAAAGAGAGGATATGAGAGTGACTTCAGGTCCGCATATTGGGTTGACGGGAATGGGATGTTTTATTGTGAATCAGAGTACACTGCTGTCTATTATTAGTGTGGTTTTTACGGTAGAAATTATTTTGTTGCAGTGTTTGAATACGAATACGTTTGCTGCTGGTGGTAGTAAATAGAAGTATTCAAACAATGCGAATGCCTGATTTAGATAATGGCAGCATTAAAGTTAGATGTGAATTTATTTATAATAAACATTTATTCATCATTTATGACTTTCCTTCGCTTTTCATCTTTTCATAACTTAAATGGAACAAAACTTGA
Source organism: Entomobrya multifasciata (assembly GCA_034693345.1). NCBI lineage: Eukaryota > Metazoa > Arthropoda > Collembola > Entomobryomorpha > Entomobryidae > Entomobrya > Entomobrya multifasciata. The sequence goes on along the minus strand of JAQFXM010006610.1, from coordinate 3,631 downwards.
AATGAAATGCTAATTAAACGTTATATTATTATTGTTAGGTCCGTATTTATTCATGTTAAAAGTCACGTTTGGCATTTTAACATGAATAAATAAGGACCTAATAATAATAATATAACGTTTAAAACTAAGAGTGGTTCATATTTCATCAGCATGTTATTTCATTTTTTGTTCAATTTTAGTTTATTTATAATTTATATATTGAATATCAATATAAATCTAAGAAAACTGACTCTCAAAATTGTAAATTATATAAACCAAGTAAAAATGAGTAGTCGTATAAATGAAATATCAAAAAATAAATTTGGAAGTATTTAATATACATGTATACTTATGTCCATCCGAACGTCTCATTGTATTTAACGTTCATATCCAAGCACATAACTGGTAAGTTCAAGGTATATGTACGTAATCCATAGTCTGCTATATATGAATAGTAAAATCAATACGTCTAAATAATTATGTTTTCTACAAGAAAGTAATCACAGGTCATAAAAGCAATTAAAACGTGTGGTAAAATCCATATTTCAATTTCCTACACGTGAAATTCTAATTGGGCCAATGTTTAAAATAACAACTGTAGACATTAAAAACGTTGTTGTAGCATGAACGTTTTTTAGATTATAACACAACTTTTTGGACCCTCTTAACAAAAAATAAAGTTTACGTAATTTGAAGAGAAAAGCTTTGTAATTTTTTGTTTTGATCATCATGATGACCACTGTTTTCGAAATAATTTTAACAATTATCCCTTGCATTCTGCTTAGGTTAGTCTGTCCCGTCTATTCGCTACAAATTTCTAATTCGGTGAGTAACATACCACCTGGAAAAAGCTTCTTTGATATGATATCAAACTGTCACATCAGATATTTTAAGAACGAGTCTGCAGTTGACTACAAATATGATAACATAGTTTTAAGTTATATTTCTTCACATTATAAATTTTCTACTTATTCTATTGTAAATAAAAGCGTACCATCAGTGAACAAACTCAGAAGACATGTTAACTACAGCTTTCAAAAATACATACTCTGTAGAGCAACCATATTCTTAAGTGCAACAATTGAACAAATACAAGATGATAGTTGGTGGTATAACGCTGAATATGCTATTGCGCTGGCAGACTCTATATCCGATGTGTCAAATAAGCAGACAGAACTATTAGAACGAACATTCTATGGAGGTCGTCTTTATATAATTCTTAACATGAGAGCAGTAATAAGCGCAAATTTCCCTTCTGTAAACAAACGAGCAAATTTACACGGAACAAACATTTTAACGGACTTATCTTATGAAGAACTCCGAACTCATATTAAAACGTGTGACTACAGTGTAGAATATACTACAATTAAAAGACCACCAACTGTAGAAAAATGTATTTTTCATGAGTTAAGTGTAAAATACAACTTTACTAGTACCAATAATGGTATGCAGGAAAGAGCTAAGTTTATGGTAACACGACGAACAAAATTGAGTACAGATTTTGTGAAAAACGACATAATTCCTAACAGAAAAGTGATAATTGAAATTGGCATGGTTTACGACAAGTGGGGATATTTTGTAATTACAGGAAAGTCACAAACTTACGCATCTGCTATATTTGGTCCCTTTGATTTAATAACATGGGTATTATTAATTGTAAGCATTTTTGCTGTATGGCTAACAATAATAACCACTCAATCTTTAACAGTTTCCTTACAAAATAGGCGAAGATTAAGTATATCTGCATATTATAGCAAAGTGTTGTTACTTATATATGTTATTGGCAGTTTATTAGATCAGTTTACTGCTAAATTTATAAGGCAGCTGAACTTAAAAATAACAAAATTTATAACATCACTAAATTTACTTTGGTTCGTATGGTCTATGGTATTGCTCGTTATGGGAACGGTATATAAAGGTGACATGTTTTCATTTCTGACCAAACTTCCTGAGCCCAAATATCCAGATGCTGTTGCTAAATTAGCAAAAAGTAATTTGATGATAGCAACGTACGAATCTAATTTTGCGGCAACTGAATCAATATTTTCTAATTATTTACGAGACTCATTGGCAGGCAATAACTTGTGGCCCAAACAACGTAAAATTTATACAGGGTTAAACAAATCGGTAAACTATTTTAGTTTTTGGCTTCACGGATTACGTGAACTATCTGCAAGTAAAATAGTTCAAGAACGTGATAAATGGACAATCAAAAATATAACGGATTTAACGTTCAGAAAAAAATTGCCGAAAGATATGGCTTCATTGGACTATGTAAAGCATGTTCGAATGCACAAGTACATTATGTCACTATTTACACCTAATTTATATCTATCTAAAATAGTTATACTTGAAAATTTCATGACTACAATGCCTTGGGTAAGCATTAGGGATCAATTCTATCCTATATTTAAGCAAGGTCTAAGTCAAATTTTTGAAAGTGGATTGTACAATAAGTGGGATGCATATCATGATAATATGAATACATTAGACAATTTTTATAAAGTTAGAGATCGTGTCAAGGAATATGTTGGAATATCTGATGATTCTGAACTGGAGTTACCAGTTGATGTAAAATTGTGGAAAAATTATTTATTTGATTACTTGTTAGATAAAAACTACAATTTTAATTTGGACAGAAAATCGAATCCGAAACCTATTGAGTTGATAATGATAAGAGTGGTATGGTTATTATGTGGGGTTGTGCTAGGCTTATCCACTTTATCGTTTGTTGTGGAAATAGTATGTAAATGCAGTAATGATACCCATAAAGTTTACTTTATAACTTGGTTTCGAATAATTAAATTTTCTGTTGTAAACTCGGTTCGGAAAATGTTATGGCGTTAGTTTTGAAATAAACTGTAGTTTTTTTTCCTTGCTGTTGAATTGATGAACTTTATTTTAATATGATAATATCAGATGCATAATTAACATGCAAAATATACCTAACATCTAATAACTTAATGAGAACAAAGAAAGGACATCAAAAAAGTTGTAAGCACATATTATGCTCAAAAATATTGCTTTCTTGTGCATAATACATTGGTGATATTCACGAATCTGGATTTTGTTTTATGTATGAATATGTGAGTATATTATTATCATCATTTTAATATGCTTTACACCCCACAAAGGGAGAACCCCTACTATTTATTTATTTAGGTATTTTTATTGTGACTGCAAACAAGGAGTTATAAAACTGTTTTCCCGTTATTTTTACCACTACAGCTATTGGACTCAAAAAGATATCAGTATTCTTTCTGAAACAATTGCGTAAGAACACGACATAAAAAATCATGTGTTTGATTTCGAGTGCTTTACAAATAATTTTTTAAAAAATGTATCAACAAACATGGTTTGAGATATACACTAACTTCATGAAAACTAGAAGAAAAAAATTTTCTGTATTTTTTATCCAACCAACCTGGCGTCCTGATAAGTTTCTGGTGAACTATTCTTTTACGATAGCAGTCAAAAGAAAATGAAAATTATGAGCAGAAGTCGTGCCAGAAAAGGATACAAAATTCGTTATATTTTAGCTATACAGATAGTGGTTTCGAAACTTTTCCAAATTCTCAGTTTAGACAGAATCTCGAAACCAACTAAGGTACAGAAAAACGATCTTAAATTCTTGTCAAGTCGTGAAAATCAA
>JAQFXM010006609.1:0-12989 GCA_034693345.1 Entomobrya multifasciata | reverse complement strand
TCCCAGCAAAGAGGTAAAAGAAACGCTACCAAATGTTTGAAATGCGGATTGGTTTGTAAATCGAAACAAGCTTTGATGCAACACAAGACTAGTAAACATTCTAGTACAGCAGTGTGTCAAGAATGTGGGAAAACATTTAAGAACAAACACGTTTTGGAAGTTCATTTAGAGTATCATAAGAGTCCAGAGGAGTGGAAACATGAGTGTTCCGAGTGTGGAAAAAAGTGTGCGGATAAACACAAGCTGGAGGAGCATAAAAGAACGCATACAAAGGAGAAGCCATTTGTTTGTCAGTTTTGTGGAGAGAAATATGCACATCGACATAACTGGAGAAATCATTTGAAAACGAAACATGGGGATGAGGAAGGGGCTCAAGAGGATATTGTGAGGAAACGAGCAAAATCGAGGAATGGGTCGTTTATATCCAGAAAAGGTTCAAAGAAAGGAGATTGCATTATTGCGGGAAAGTCAATTGGACATAAGAATTAGTGGTTAGAATAATAGTTTATGTTTAATGAAAATATGTATATTTTCGAGCTACAGTGATATGGATTTGTTATTTGTGCACCATTTAATTTTTAAGTTCAATCGAAGGTTTTGATAGATAGTTCGAATACAATGTATGTATTTGGATTATTTAATGTATGTCCCTTTTCTCCAATCTTTCTTTTTAATGGCTTTATGTATAAAAATGTAACGTCAATTATTTTAACAAATAAGAATCTTTTCAAACTTTAACTGATCCAAAATACAAAACACCAATGTAAAATTTCATTTAAAGCAGAGCAATTATTTTTTGTTTTATGTGTATTATTGAATTCATAACACATCCATATTACAAATGAAATTAACAAGGATATATGGGTTGAATTGTTGACTAATTATTCAAATGAAAAAATTTCAGAGTTTTGATTTCGGACTAATCGCCAATTAACGGTTACATGCATTTAAATGGGTGAATTTTTATTGTACCAGTCGATAGATTACAGTATTGGGATCAAATGTTAATCAGACATTATGATCTAAAACCCGATAGTTTTTAAAAAAGATAACTCAATTGAAATGTGATTTTTATATGACAAACTGCTCAATATTTTTACATCAATACATTAAATTTGTGAACTACAATTAGATAACTGATTAGTGATCAATCGCCGGCTTACTTTTTTGTGAATTTCGGGATCTTTTTTATCTCAAGTTTACACGATTTATTTATTGCTAAAATAAAACACATTATTATTGAAAGATCTAATAACCATGTCACAAATAAAATGAGATTATAAAGCATTTAATTTTTGATGGACAAATGAGTAATATTTAACTTGAAAATACGATGTTCTTTTTAAAATTTGTCGAGTAGGTCAGCAGGTTATGCTTTTTAAGGTGCTTGTGCAGAGCTCTGTTGCATTTAGTAGGGTGCCAGAACTCCAAAACCCATCATTTTTCCCTCTTACTGAACATTTTTTGATTTTAGTGCCTTTACCCCAATCACAATGTAAATGTCAACGGTTATAAATGCGAAAGTCGCTCCGAAAAGAACATAGTTTATTTATTTATTTATTTATTCAAAGAAAAGAAATGTATCTTAGGCAGTGATGTCACACGTTAACAACACTGAAAATGATACAACAAAAATACTACAATCAATTAGGATAGATTTAAAAAGAGTTAAGGAAGTAGTCCAAGCTGCCAATGGCGCTGTGGGGTAGGCTACCAAAGAAAGAAAAACAACAATAACAACAAAGCATTTTTTATTGTTTACATATTACTTTTCTCTTAATATTCTAATTAAATTATGAATTGATGAACGACGATATCGTTCATATCTACAGGATACCGCTCTAAAATTGTAAACATTTTTATTATATCTGCTACTATACCCTTCCTTTCGATTTAACTTGTAAGCATCAAGCCAATGTTTAAACCGATCATTTTTTAATGTTTTTACACCAAATTTAGCTACCAGTTGAAACCATCGCTCATTTGAATTGCTTATATTAACAGAGTCGCAGGCTTTAAGATAATTACGGTTAGATACATACATTTCAGTGATGATTGAGAGGGCTCTTTTTTCAATACTAATTAATTTCTTACTCTGTTTAACTGTTAGTGAGTTACACCACAACACACAGCAGTATTCAAGGATGCTGCGAATATGAAGAACATACATACTTTTAAGTTGAGCTTTAGTAAAACAAAAACATTTGAGTTTCCTTAATATGTACAATTTTCTGCTAGCTTTGATATATATAGAATTAACATGTTCATTCCAGTCAGCTTTTTCATTAATGAAGACGCCTAACAATTTGCTTACATTCGATTTAGGGATTTCTTCCCCATTAATTACCACATTTAAGTTACTAAACCTTTTACCCTTTGAATTATCGATTATTATAACATTACTTTTTTTGGCATTGAGACACATTTTATTTTGAGTTAGGTAAATATTTAATTCGTTTACATATTCATTTATTCGTGGGGTCTTGCTGTACTCAACTGCCTCTACAACACACATGTCGTCAACAAAAGCGTTCATTAAAACACTCGAATCATCTTTTGAACTACAAAATTTGCTTAACAAATCATTAATTAATATAATGAAGATCAAAACTGAAAGTTTGGTCCCCTGAGGTGTACTGTTACTGATTGATATGAAGTCCGATAACAAGTTTAGGTTTCTGGTGCACTGTTGCCGATTACGCAGAAAGTCTGCTATCCAACATACATCATTTTTGCATATACCAATATCAATTAAACGTTGAATGAGAACATTGTGATCAACGAGATCAAAGGCTTTAGACAAATCCAAGAGTACTAAAATGATGTATGTATTTGGTTTTTCAAGAGATTTGAATATAAACTCATACAGTGATATTAAGTAGTAGGCTGTAGACGAATTTTTAATTGCTCCATATTGATTTACATTCAGTTTAGAAATGACTTGATTGTAGACTTTGTGAAACATGAACTCTTCCATGACTTTACTGCATATGTTAGTTTGTGTGATAGGCCGTAGGTTGTCAATGCTGATATTAGCATCTTTATGAACAGGGGTTATAAATCCTTTTTTCCATTCTGTTGGTACTAACATTTGTTTGAAGCTAAAATTAATGATGTGTAGGTAAAAAGGAACAATGTGAACAGCAGCAAAGTTCAAGAACCGAGCAGGCAGCGCGCCTGGTACATTCGATTTACGTATATTTAATTTTTCAAACGATCGAAGAACTTGTAACTCATTCACCGAGAGAAACTTCATATTATTTAAATTATCTTTACAGGAGTCTTTGATCGGTGGATAGCGATTGCTTATTTCAGAGAAGTGTTCGTTTATTTTATTAAGCATTTCTTTGACACTTATATTTTCACTCAATGCTAGTTTTTCAACAACGTTAACCTTCTGTTTGAGGGAACAGATTTTGTTAGCTACAGAATGGATAGTCTCTGGATTGTTTTGTATTTTTACTTTGAGCGACTCAAAGTATTGAAGTTTAGCATTTTTAATTTTATCAGCTAAGATTCTCTTATTTGCGTAAAACTCATTTGAATTTTTGACCAACTTTTTATTTTGTTTTAAAAGTATTGATAACGTTTTCGTTACCCACAGTTTATCATTACTACCAACTGATTTCTCTTTTTCAGGAAAAGCTACTTCAAAAGCATTAGACAAAACAAAGTTCATGTACGCAACTTTGTAATCAATACAATCTGCGTCGTAAAATGGTTGCCAATTAAAATTCTCAATTAAACTTGCAAAGTCATGTAGATTATCTGTAGAATATATTCTGTATTTCACTTTTTTACGCGGATTTTGCATGCAATTAATAGTTTGCACTGGAAAGAATTGAACACATGATTACACACATGATGGGAAGGGGAATATTTTAGTGGTGGTAAGCTGATAGGTTTTTGGTACCAGTTCATAATATTACTATAGGCACAATCAAGCTTTGCACTACTTTTATTTTCTCTAATGAACGTAGGAAAATCAACAATTTGCATTAAACTAGTAGTAGAGGCAAACGAATGAGAGTATTTCCATTTATTGAAGTCTCCCATAACTATAAACCCTGGCGAGACAAACTTTTTTTTGACGTTTTCGTAAATGCTGCATAAACTTTTGTACAACTTAAATTGGATGGCATCCGTACAGTTGGGAGGCATGTAGACACACACTACTGCTATTACAGAAACACTTTTTGGTAAATAGTAAGGTCTTGTTACTACAAATAGTATTGTTTAAATTTGATAGATTCTACTTCTGAATAAGTCGGTCGTTCAGGGTTGCGGCTTTGTCTTCCGGTTGCCGTTGTGTTACTCATGTCTCCTTCGAAAGTTCCTATATGCCAACCTTCTTTATCAAAATTATTTGTCCCTTACACCTGAAGGACTAGTTTTTCAATATGTTAATGATAGAGTTTTACTTTTATCGGATTGCTGAATATTTGAATGGTGGCATGATTTTGTTTGAAGTGTAAAACAAATAAAAATAGTTATATAATTGTAACGGAAGATCCTAGCATGAGCGGAAATATTTTAATCATATTTTTCGTTCGGTAAATTGGAAGCGCTAATGCTACCGCAGCTATTTTGGTGGAATATCCAAGGAAACGTTTAAGGATATTAAGCTGTTTCATATCTCGTATATAGCTTGTGAGTCATATTGTTCTAATTGATTTCAGTATTTCGCATTTTATGTAATGCTTGTTGAATTGGTTCAAGAAGGTTTTTATTGGTTAAACTAGCCCAGCTAGCTGATTCTAAGTCTTCGTATTTATTGGGTTAGCATTTTCATAAAGTTATAAAATCTCAAACACAGAATTTTCTAGTACACATTTCAAATTGATGCAACATTTTATTCTTGACTTCAAGTAGAAAAATGGATGTTTTAAAGAAAATTACGAATTAAAATTTTAACAACTAAATGCATATCCTAACACAGTGTGATTTGTTTGCTCGTGGAAAATACGTGAGGATTCAATGAGGATTATTTTAAATCTTGCAGAAATTTACGTTATTATTACAACTAAACGATTTGTAATTTAAAATTTATACTTCTTAAAGATAATATCTCATAAATTTATGGCTGCTAAGTTCAACCGAAAACACTAACAACTATATTGCATCTATTACAGGCACATTTCTACGTATTGTTCAGCAGTACGTGTTTACACATGTAAGTTAGTATGTACAAGTACAGAGAAGAGAAGTTAATAATTGAACTTACTATTTTATTATTCGTTTATTAACAAATTTCTATGATGGAACCTTTGGTAATGTTTGAAAAACGAAAACGAAATGCATAAAACATGGAACGGGGCATTTCTAATCTTACTAATAATGTGATGTAGTCCAAAAAATACATCACTTTATTCATAGACCAATTCAGTCAGAGTACTTAGGTTTGTTTGCAAGTGTGCACATACAGGTAAAAAGGGGTGTTCTTCTGCATCAAATATAAGTAATTACACAGCATAAGTTAAAGATGATCACCATACAAAATGACACAGCAATACGTCAATTACACTTTAGGTAAGCTCTAACCTTCCAGTAATCTACTTAGCGTACCTTTTTTACACCTTTACCTTAATTCATTAGCAATACATATGCATATCACGGTTCACTTCATAAAAAAAGTTCCATGCACAAGCCGTGCCCAGTACCCAATATCAAGAGTTATTGACGTATGCACGTATTCATATGAGTGGATGTATGACTTTCATACCATTTACATTTCATTCACATTTTTCGTCCGCTCTTCTTGGGCAACTCTACAGAGAAATCTTTTTTATTGTCCATTTGTGGCTACACTGTGAACCATTTTAGTATTCCTACATTTTTTTATAATTTATTATCATTTTTATTTGAGTTTAACTTGCACGATTATTTTTCAGTAAAAATATTCTTCGTTGCTTTCTAAATATTTAGCGAAGCGTTAACTGCTCATTAAAATAATAAAAGTGCTTCATTATGTCTACTGCACAATCTTCAACATTTGCCGAACTGGAATGCCCAGTTTGCTTGTCAATTCCAAGAAAGGAGATTTATCAGTGCTCAAATGGACATTCAATTTGTCACATTTGCGTGACCCAAGTGGACCTTTGTCCTACGTGCCGAGTTGCACTTTCTGGTCCACAAACCGTACAAGTTCGAAACCACTATGCGGAAACTTTTTTGGATGGAATGAAATTTTCGTGTGGATGGCAGGATGAAGGCTGTGATGTCTCTTTAGCGCGGGGTGAACTATCCGATCATGAAAATGTCTGCCAATTCGGGTAACTAATTTTAAAAACTTTTATATGCATTTTGTGAAAAATCCAGCCATACAATTTTTTTAAATGGATTATTTGTATTGTCACAGGGCCTTCAATTTGTGCAAAGCGTTTAATTGCTCGAGCAACTGTCAATTTCAATTTTCAACGATGGATCTGGGCCATAACCCTGCAAAAATTACTGAGATGCTAGATCATATGAAGTCCGAACATAGCTTTAATGTAATGAACCCGATGAGATGGATGAAATCAAGAAACATGGTATTTACACAAGCTTTTTTGAAGGATGTCAAAAGTGATGAACAACTAACTAGAGAATGGTCACCTGGTTTTCAGAGAGTTACTTCTGAAAACTGCTCAAGTGAAATGATTTTTGTTGCGTTGATTTGTTTTGAGGAGGATGCTGAGAAGCAGAAGTGGTTTTCTGTTGCATTTGCAATGCTAACGGAAAATAAAGAGAAGGAAATGTCAAGCTCAGTAAAGGTTAACGTTGTAGTAAAGGGTCAAAGTGTTTTAGAATCTGCTGAAAATTGGGGCGATAATTGTGTACCGGATCTAATGTGGACTATGAAGCCAATGAGTGTGTATCAATTTAAGAGTTTTTTGAAAATGCCGTTGGCAGATAGGACACAGTTTCCATTTACTTTGCCGATTTCGGTTATTCTAAAGCATTATGTTGATAATGAGGGCAAGTTTACTATTCAATATTCCTTTCATAAAGAGTAAAGCTTATCTGGTGAGCTGGTCGGTGTTCGTGAATAGAAGATGGGTTGAAATAAATAATTTTCAGGGTTCTTTTGAAATTCCAATAGTGACAATTAATGTGTATACAGGTAAATTTGGGTTAATTTGAAAACCGCTAGGAATTAATTTGCTTTAGGAGTACCGGTTTTGGTAAAAATTAAAAGGTTGGCTAGTGAATATAATTACTTTAAAAAATAAGGTTTAAGAAACTAAGTTAAAACATCCATCAAAATAAACATTATAAATAGTTCATTTAGTGAAAAAAAAATTCTACGAAACATAAAGTTTAGTTTGTGCACAAAATAGTTTAATAAATGAATTTGATAATAATTAAATGGGAAATGGTAACACGAATTTATTTCATTTTGTAAATCCGCAGCTCTCCATATGCTTCATTAGCTCATATTCACGTGAATACGTGACAATGCAAAAAGAGCACTTGAACTTTAACCCACAATTTTTCAAATGACGTATTCGACAAAATTTTCTTTTAATTGTAGACACATCTTTTCTGCAGTTTGGACTCACCACTCCATCCACATACATATCCATTCCTCACTTCTGCATGCGTGTCCTTTTTCTGAAACAAAATATACCAAAAAAAATAAAATTTACTTTCACTTTCAGTATTCACATAAATTATAAATATATATTAGTTTTCCCATTTCAATATACCTTGTCCTGGCCTTTGGCACATGAACACTTTTTTTTGTTTCTTTTTCAACTGTTTAATTTCGGTTTTAAGGTGATTCACAATTTTCTCCAGTTCCAAATTACGGGCTTTGGACGATGCCAGTTGTCTTTTCAAAAGGTCAACTTTGTCAATTTCATCCAAACCGGATGTAGATACATAATCAGGTAAAACATATTCGCTGGAATGCTCCTCCTTAACCACACGATCATGATCACTATTCAAATTGTCTGCTGAACTTTCTCCATTATTCCCACAGTGATCCATATCATTATTTAAATTGTCAATTAATCGGTCATCTGTCATCATCACTGTCACTGGATCAAAATCTACTTCCTGCTTCACCCAAACTTTAATGGAATGCTGGACACTTATTTCTCCTGATTGAACCGGATCAGCTGTTAAGTTATCCCCACTGATGATTGGAAAATGTCTTCTTGACTTCCGGGTTGATTGAGTCATTTTCCTTTTCGCTATTTTGGACGCAGCATTTTTACCAATTATTTCCATTGCGAAAGGTACACCTTAAAATTGTCAGCAAAAAAACTTATTTTATAAAAACCATTCAATGATTTGTAACCTTAATATATTATTAACTACATAGCTTGTTTGCTATCAAATAGTTCTTTAGTAATTTGTTTACATAAAATGAGCAAAAGAAATACCTACTTGACTTGTGAGTGAACTGCTATTCGGTTTTTTTTGTCAGAAATTTCGAATTTAAATTGAAAGACTGAAAGTGTGTAAGAATATACACAGCAAAAATGCAAGCACTCAATAAAATTGATCAAACCACCTTATTTTTATTTTGGACTATCAGCTGTTGGGAAAACAGCTGATAGGAAGGCAACGTTTTTTAAGCATCTGACTTGATTTCATGTTCTTTGTTGTTGCTCGCTAATAGCGAGTCGCTATGCAATGCTCCAGAACTGCCAATATGCATGCCCATTTTAAAAGGTGGTAAACCTATTAAATAATTACTTCTCTCATTTGTGAACCAATAATGCAATTATAAAAGATTCCGTTTTACACATTTATAATTTTCACTACATTTATTATCAACTATTCCAATACAATTAAATCCAAAACGTCTAGCATTTAAATTACAATTGATTTTATTTAATTTATGATACAATTATTTGGCAATTTTACGAAAAGTACAAGAATTTCATTTCACTTTCTCCACCATTTTTCACACTCTATAATCCACTCCACCAAATCAAATCACATTAATTTATACAAACTTCTCTCACAAAATCCTCTTATAATTGTAATGTAAATCAGTCTGAGATATTTTCCATTTTCCCCTCATTTCCATTCGCATAAATCGAAGAACTCATCCCCAGAGGTGACCTTATCCATTGTCCTCTTCATTCTCGCCAACAGTTCCTTCTCAGCAGTTTTCAAACCCAGCTTCCTCGCCAAATCCAGCAATTGTACGTCTTGTGGGAAGGTATCCTCTTCATCCCGACTTCCCAGAACCCCATCCAAAAATTTGAGAACATTGGTCAGCTGATATTTACCAACAGCGTAAGTGAATCCCACCACAGTATCATCATCCTTCCAAGATGGGAGCAATTCCCCAGTGTAGAACAGGTGCAAAAAGATGCCCATCGTTTTCGCATTCAGGTCATTCACGTTCACCACACCTGTCTTGCTCTCAGAAAGGTCAGATCGAAACATTGTCTCAAAAACTGGACACTGAGCTGCAAATACACCCAAATAATAATATTACATAATTAAATTATATCTCTTAAACTTAATCATATATTTTTAATATGCAAACTGTCAATAGACTCGTCCATTACCTTTTAAAATGAGCTTATGAGCAAACAGTTCCTTTTCATCACTCGTAATAATTGTCAGGTCAGCGCTAGCTTGATCCTCAAGAAGATTTGCATAATTTCCACGCAACTGTGCAAAACTAGCTTTGTGATATAGCTTAGTTTTGTGATCTGCAGAAGATACTCGAGGTTCCATAATAACTAGCGTAAGCTTGAATGTCAAGTCGCCATCGGAGTTAAGCCAAGATTCCGACACCCATTTCTCTGAATAGAACCACAGAGCCATCTTTGTCAATAGTACTTTTTGGTCCACACTAACAACATCTTTTGAAGTTCCAACCGACTCAAGACAGCCTTGTTTTAAAATCCATGCGTAAGTTGAAGCTGTCAACTTTTCATCTGGAAAACCTTTTGCTTCCACTAGTTTCCAGCGCAAATAGAACTCAACTGATGGCGTGGTGTTGCCAATTCTAAAGCCTAATTTCCATTTGGTTTGAGGTCCGGTTGTCGTGCCAGTTGAAAATTCAAAGGATTGAGCTTCGACTTGACCCCAACTCTTCTGAATCCTGTTCCAATCTGGAATAATCCACAGTTTCTCGTAAACTGCCTCCCGAAACTAAAAAAAATAAAAGAAGAAACAAATAAGATAACACGCTAAACTTAAAGTTAGCATTTTAACCTCAGATTAAATTAAAGTTCACTAATATTTATAAATATTTCCAACTAGTCAAGTCACCTTTGGCATGCCGACCTGTTCCATATCCTCATCCTTAACAGCAAGGCTAGCAGCCATGGTAAAATTAAATACACAACTTAATCAATTCAGATTTCTTTAAACTTTTAATTAATGTTAACTACTAACTAAATATTTCAGTAATTGTGAAAAATCCTCTGGAAAACTGGAAGACACGATTTGTTTACTATTTTGTTAATGGAGAAGATGTCCAGGTCAGCTGTTATTTTTCTCCCTACACAATTTTTGGTACTGCTATCCTGCTTGTTGAATTCAGATTGGCATGAAGAAAGCCAAGTAACGCAGAGTGGTCAACAAGTCAACACACACAGGATTTCACTATAAAACGTAGCGCGGAGCAAAGAAAACGTTTCCTACATCCATTATTCCAGCTCAGCCCACGTCTTTCAATTTATAGTGTAGTGGTGTGATTCGTCGTGAAGATATGAAAATTAATTAAATCTCCTGAATGAATGACAATTTAGGTTCTACTGATAATAACTATGCTTTTAATTATCTTAATCATATTAAAGAATGCATAACAGTATAATTTTTCCTGCCTTTTTTACATGATTTCTTGCAAATATAATAACTCGATGAATTGCCTAATTTACTTTTATTAAAATTACACAAATGATAAACCAAATAGTTAACTGCAAATTAGATTAGTTACTTTTTAACCTTTTTTCAAATCATACATGTTTTACATTACATCACAAATTCACTGTGATGACCACATAAGCATTTATTTTTTTTAAATTCTTATTTTGAATCAATAGTTTTGAAATCACGCCGTTTTTGCTGCTTGATGCCATACAAAGCAAATAATTCCTTTGCCGACTTAATTTTGCTAGTCGTCTTTGTAATTCTTTCCACCAGTTCCTTCTCAGCAGTCTGCAAACCCAACTTCTGAACTAGATCCAATAACTGAATGTCTGTGTTGGTGGCATCCTCCTCATCTCGACTTCCCAGCACCTCATCCAACAACTTCAGAACATTGGTCAGCTGATACTTGCCAACAGCATCAGTAAATTCCACAATGGTATCCTCGTCCTTCCAGGATGGCAGTAGATTCCCAGTGTAGAAATAGTGTAAAAGGATGCCCATCGTTTTAGAATCGACGTCCTTCACATCCACCGAGCCAGTCTGGTTCCCGGAGAGGTCGGAATGAAACATTGTCTCAAAAACTGGGCACTGAGCTGTTAACATACAAATAATTAAATTTAATTAACCGCTAAATTTTAATTATATTTAAGTACAATAAGATCAGCCAATTAAGTTAATACCTTTAAGGATAGCCTTATGAGCTATCAATTCTTTTTCATCACTTGTCCTAATTTTTAAATCCGCTGTTGATTCATCGCCAAGGAGACTTCCAAAGTTGACGCCCAGTTGCACAATGGAAGTTTTATGAAATTGTTCCATTTTTAAGTTGATAGGGGACAGAGGCTCCTTGATTGTTAATTTAATTTTAAATACTAGTTCCCCATTTGGATTTTTACATTGTTCCCAATCTGTATGGAATCCAAATGTTTCAGGCACTTCTGCCACTTCGCCTACAACCATGGTGTTATCCTGACTGTCAGTCGAATGAACACTGGAATCAGCCCTTAGAAACGTCAACATTTTAGTGGCTTGAATCTTCCCTTCTGGAAAACCTTTTGCATCAATCAATTTCCAAAAAACTCGAAAATGGTATCTTTTTCTTCCGCGTCCGCTACTGCCACTTATTCCGATTCCCATTAACCACTTGGTTTGCACTTGGGTTGGCTTGCCAGTAACAAATTCAAATGTTTGACAGGATAACGCAACACTATTTAGCTGGACTCTATCCCAGTCCGGGATACTCCACAGCTGTTCGTAAACCTCTATTCGAAACTTAAAAAATATATTTAATACGTAAGAGTAAAAATAAATACAGGATTTACTGCATCTAATCAAAATATTCTAATCGAAATCCATAGAATAGGTATCCAAAGTAATAATTTACCTTTTGATCGCCGTGTCCTTCATCATTGACAATATCCTCTGCTTTTTCAGCCATGCTTAGTTAGCCAAGGAGACAAAAACTAATTGATATTTAACTTTCTTTTTACTTTAAAAAAGATATATTTTCACAACAATTTTTTCTTACATTGGGGACATAGTATGATGTTGGATAAGCAAAACAAGGCTCTTCAATCTTTTTTGCTTCAATCCACAAGGCTCTGGTCAGCTGTTGCATTTATGTCCTGGACTGTGTGGCTGCTAATCTGCTACTACCAAAGCACATAGCAAAGCAACAAACAACTAACAAAACAAGTCAGTCAATATAAATAACGAAGATCATAGCAACAAAAAAGTTTTAATGTATGAACTTTGTTCATAATATTCTTATCTACAAGCTCATCTCACAATGCTTGTTATTTAGCAACAACATGCATGTCATTTATAAAAGCTTGATAATTATAAGGGATTTTTTGTTATGAGAGTGTTATATATATATGGTTTACTTATTAAAACTATAAATCTAGCCAAACAAACTACTTTGTCAGCGTTTTCAAGTATCCTAAAAGTGATACCTCTAAAAATATACACTCTGTTCGGAAATTATAAACTCAAGCAAGACTTTTGTTACAAAGTATAATATTTCGTACTTAATCGACATACATCCCCATGTGGGAGTGTTCATAGAACACCCGTCTTATGAGAAGTATAGTATACCAATATGGAGCATTTAGGCCTAACCCCTGAGAAATGGGACGCGTGTTTTAAACCCGTGTCGAAAA
>JAQFXM010006608.1:0-12991 GCA_034693345.1 Entomobrya multifasciata | reverse complement strand
ACATATTTTAGTGGATTAGATTATAAATGTATTCCGTTTTAAATGGTTCTTATAATTTTACATGTTGAATATCATACACTACTTTTTATGCCTAGTTTGTGGCTAGTTTATAAAAGTGAGCAAAGTGAAAGCATGAAAGAGCAGCCTAACAAGCACTGAGTAACTGGTTTTCATCTCCAGGGAATAAAGTAGGATTGACATGGCATGTGCATTAAAAGTAAAAACCGCAGACAGCCAGAAAATACGCACTAAACTGATTGCTACGAGCTAGCAAGTAAACATTTTATTTAAAAGCAGAGCAGTAGCAAACTCGAAGGTTTTAGCAGAGATGAGAAAGAAAGTAAATGACATCTTTTCCCTCTTGTCATTGAAAAACTCTTTTATTCTAGTCTGTCGTATGTAACTTTTTCCCTAGACAAAACTAATGAAGAGTTAACAAAATAGTAGATCGTAAAGCTAACACTGTTGTTTAAGAAAATAAATGTAAGTATTTAAATAAATGGAAAGGAAAAACTCAAAAAATAAGGAGAAAGAGGTGTCACACGTATATCTACTTATTTGATGACAGTGGTGGTGTGTTGATAAGGTTTGACATGACATGACACTCGATTTGAAACTTTTTACCATAAACTACCAACCTTGTAAGTTTATGTATATTGGTTAACCAATCCAAAAACTAGGGAAAGACACAAAGACATATTCCCACATGACGAACATCTTTGTTATATATTTATGTAAGCTATTCCACTACCCACCACCCACACTTAAAAAACCAAAAACCACACGAAAATATTCTCCTCTATCAAAGTTGTCCTTTCTTTCTCCTTGTCTTTTTTCTACGACTGGGGAATATCTTGAGAACAGAAAATCGAAAACATTTATTTAATTAAGTAAATGGAAAAAAGTAAAATGTTGTACAGACAGCAAGAAAACAAAGAGAGGAAAACCATTTGTCCCCAAAAATAAAGATTCAATCAAGAGGTTTTTCAGATTCCACTTCCAAACGTTCAACAGAGCAGCAGTGCAAAAAATATACAGCTAAGAGAAAGCGATGGAATGAAAACAAAACAAATTTCGACACAAAAAAGGCTATAAATGTTTATCTTTACCTTGTTTAATGCTTACTGAATTGGTTGACTCCATCTTTGCACCGTCATCAGAATAGACAAAAGGTGAATAATGTCAAGTCAAATGTAATTTCTTATTTCTATTATCTTTTCTTCCCACGTAACATTCATGCTTATGCATGTAACGTATAGCTGAATGTACTAGATTTACACAAGAGAATCGTATGTATCTCCTGAATATCTTTTTCGAGTAGCAAACCAATTTTGTCTTAACTTGTTTCTTGTCTCTGACAATTTTGGACTTGATGATGATGATGCAATGTGTAAGCTAGTAAATGAATATGGATGGACTTGTGGAGAAAAACGGAATTCTGTTTATTCATCATCTCCTTTTCTTCTTGGCCTTGTCTTGGGAGAAACCAAGTAAAGAGAGTAGAAAGGAATTAAGACTACATACTAAGTAACCACCACGGCTGGTGAATTGATTCAAGAAACCAAAGACAAGTGGTTATTCTTGGTAGGTAGGCAAGTGACTTCACGAAAAATTACTAAAGTTCAACTGCTCTAGAGCAAGAAATTCATAGAAAGGAAAATATAAATATTCATGTAAGCTTGTATTACAAGTTCTTTGAGAGAGAAAAAGGTAGGCAGCAGAGAAAAGATTAAAGTTGTTAAATTTGTAAGATTATTTCACACATTGAAGCGGCTAAAAAGCCTTTAGAAAATGGAAGGGAAAGGTTCCTGGTAAATTGCAAGCAATTGTTGTAGTTGAAAACAGAAATATGTTTCGTTTCGCTTGTCAACTGTTGCCCATTTCGTTTCATTTCACTTTTCTCTCATTTTTATTACAACAACAGCAGCAGAAACTAAGAACCCATTCACATGTGTGTAGTCCAAGTTGAACCTAATGTTCCAAGAGCAAGGTTTATGGTTCTGGTCTGGTTGACATTTGGAAGCATGAATTATTACACAACTTTGTACTTTCTCCATTCTAAGCTGTGTCATGCGTTAATCTGATCTCCTTTGCGACTTTTACTACTTTCCACTGTCGTTTTACAAAAGGCACAATCCCTTCTCGTGAACTTCGACTTGCTAAAGCAATACATAAAATTAAAAATATTACTTTGTAAGTCAGTGCGAAAAACAGTGCTAATTTATATTATAATTCGGAATGGACAATAGAAAGGTTCGCAAAATGAAGATATTAAAGTCGCGTCATTACTTATCTAACGGAAGTACAATAATAATTCAACCTGTCTACCTCATATTTCCTACTCATGCATCATTATAACAAGAACAAGCACTTAACAAATTACTTTGTAGAAAAACAATTTGGTCGGAAGGTAGCTCTGTTTTTTCTGAGATACATTGCTTTTGTAAATGATAGAATACAATTAAATCTGGGCAATATGTAGCAAATGAAATGTCACAGCAAAAAACTAATCACCTTAAATTGCTTTAGATAATGAAAACAATTTATGTTTTTTATTTGCTTGAAATTACCGTTCGGAGCCAGCGAAACGAAAGTGCTCAGCAAAACGTAAGTAACTGATTATTTACTGAAAACAGTGTAAGCGTTTTTAATATGTGCAGAATGTAAAAACAGACATCCACGCAGATAGATTTTCTATTTTGTATCTAATTACACAATACTGACAACAATGAGAAATAACTTTTAATAAGCACGACAATTCTTCTTCAACGTTAAATGAACATAGTTATACAACTACCTATACTTAAGATTATTTTTTTACCCCTGCAAAAATAAGCAAGCCTAAAAGTATCTTTCGACTTTTACTGGATATTTTATAACATGCCATTGCCAATAAATATGTCGGAGGTTTTTGAGCCGAGGTCTTTGACACGTGAAAACTTGAAACATCTCCGTCTGTCACTTAAGTAGTTATTGGAGAAGCCAGACAAATTTTTTCCAAGAGTGGAAGGAACAACAACAGAAAATCCAAGTATTATAAAAAATATGATGGGATGCTACATGATGAACTTTATGCTTCCCGGTATTCTTTCGAGTGTACTTTCATAAAAACTTGCTTCCTTTTTTACACTTTTCCTGCTTATTTGAAAGGGAATGCCTTAACTTAGCAATGAACTCTTCCTCTGTTTGTCCAACCAAAACCAAGCTAAAATATATAAAGCTTTACTTGAAATGTTCTTTTTATTTTGTTTTTCTGCAGATAAAACTATTTCAAATTACCCTTTGCCAATCGTATCCCAATCCCAACAGACAAGAATTTTGAATACCAATAATTTATTAATTTATAAATGTACCGCTACTTTTCATCTTCGATTTACACTATTTCCTGCTTACATCACACATCCGTAAATAGCATTTCCTACTCAACCATTTTTATTTGCACTTTCCCTTCTGCTTTTTTATTCAACCAAGCGCGTGCACAAGAACATAATGCATCTTGTATGTAAATAATGTACGTGTTCCTTCTTCTAAGAAAATCTTTTCATTTTATTACCTTCAGCTGTCATTCACCCAAACAAACACACAGATTTTCGCACAAAAACTCAAGTTTTTTTTGTGGAAAGTACAACAACACCACGCCATACCACCGCCATAACACTACCCGCAGGTTACATCATCACATCACTGCCACATACAAGCTTTCAATTTTGTTTAAACATTGTAGAGGGTGATTCATTATTAGTACTTGTTTTTTTCAAAGGAATGAAACGAAAGTGCCAATGTGCTTTTATTTTTCTCATCACATCAACCATTTTTTTGGGGAAAGTAAAGTACCAGCAGCAAATTGACAGTGAAAGCATTAAACGATAATGCAAATAGAGTATAAATGCCATCATGAACGCCAACATAAAGTAAAAGTATCAGCTTCATTGAACCAACCAGCTGTTGATGAGGGAAAGAAGAGAAAGGAAACAAAGAGGCAAACATGTTTTTGTAGTCACATCAAAGAAAAGGGAGAAATGATAATAATGGGATTTGATACTCTTGTAAAAGGATATGCAGAATATGCATGTCTTTCATAAAAACAAAAACATAAAATCAAAGACTGAAATATACAATGTTACCGTTATTCAAGCGAAACAATACAAAAGAGAGAGAAAATACGATTTGGGGTAAAGTTGCATGAGTATTTCGTTTAAGAATAAAATAAAGTAAACTTATAATGCATCTTTCTGTTTCATAAATAGAAAGAATAAACGCAAATGTGAAAACACGATGTGATGCGATGAAATTAATGGGAAACCTGCATAAAACGCAAAAACGTAATTTTCTCTATTTATTTGCTACCACCGTACCACAAACTATATAGAATATGGGCAGTGAAGCTTATACCAAGTCCACTCAAAATGAAGAATTTAGTAATGTCAGCTAAATGCTAAATCTGTGTTTGCTTTCTCATCCGTTTTCTCTAATAAAAGCTTAGAACATTTAAGTTAACTGGTTAGTTGGCCTGAATAGGTTTGATGTGATGTGATTACTGCTAAAACGTATTGCTGTACTTGGACTGGACAGAATTAAGAGTAAGTAGGCACTGCAGCAGAGAATGATGACACGACACACAAAAAGAAAGAAAATTCTAACCTTATTACAAGATCCAACACATCAACAAAGATACACACTTTACCTCTCAGCACGCCAATAAGAACTTACGCTTTTATTCTACGAAAGAGAAAGTAAACCTAAACCACTAATGCACATTTGACCATAAAAAGGCTCACATTTTTTTACGTGGGATACCCACATCACATCATCATCGTGGTCCTTACATTATCATAAACACATTTACAATCGTAATGTCTATGTGATGTATAAGCAGAAAAAACGTTGTTTTTGGTGTTGCTACAAAAAAAGGAAACCATCGTCATCAACATCATTATCATTGATGATGTTGTTGTGCTGATGTCTATTACTACTTTTCACCTACTCATCCTCAGAAAAACCATATTGTTATAATGCCACATCTACATGACATGAATAGAACAATAGATTTATGGAAGATGTAGGTTGTTGTGGTGGTAAAAGAAAAGAGGGTTAATGTGCTGACACTTGAGAATTTTAGTGGGAAACACACCCTGTAATTTTCCATGTCCTCATTTTAAAATGGGGGTAATTGTAGTTAGCAAATGTGTAGTTAAAAAAGGCATCTCTTTTCAAAGAAACGAGAATGTAATATGGCAAGATTGAAAATGGTAGGTAATGTTTCATTAAAATTGCATAAAACTGAAGCAGACAGATGGCTAGAGAATGAAAAAATAGAATGAACTTTTAGCTCAGTAGACTCTTTTCGAAGAAGAAGACGGAAAAAAGTTTTCAGAGTTGAGTAGAATTATATGTCACCTTAAAAAAGTTTTATTGCACCTTTTATGTATCTTAAGCATTTCTAGAATGAATTGACGTTAAAAGTGTATTTATTGGTTGTTTTATTGTGTAATATATTCTTTGTATTGTTTTGTCAAAGAAGTACTTATTGAGATGAGATGAATGGGAAATAGAATGGTTAAATGAATTCATGAGCGACATTTCACAGTAACCCTGAATGGAATCATTCATTACGTTTATTGAAACCACAAGATGGGATTTTATGCGCTTTTACACGCAGCTGTCTCATCGTTTTGTGATCTTGAGCGAACATCATTTTACTGCATATCACACCTGATTTTCATTGGATTGGCTATTGGTCGACTCTACTAACATCGAATTAGGTAGTGTAAGATAAAGTTGTCACAATGACGCTCCAAACTTGAAGAATTTTCATTTCTTAGAAGACACGAGGAGACTACAAAACTTGGAAAGAGCAATAAAGCGTGAACTTAAAATGAAGTCGTTATGTATTTTCTGGGAAGGCCGCTTTGTCGGTAGTCGATGCAATGAAATGAAGCGGCTATAGGTTTTTGGAAAGAAACCCAATTTTTGGTAAGTGGAAGTAGAGCTTCTGGAAATAGAAAAACTAGACAATAATTTCATTTGACATCACCTCTCTGATGGTCTTTGTTTATTGCATAGTCTTTTATAGTATGCGATCAGACAGCAAAGTAAATAACACGTGGAGAAGCAAAGGAATGACGATGACGATAGTATGGAGGGAATGGAATGAGAGTGAAATACAATTGCAATCACTGATTTATATGATCACCTCTACGTGTCCTTTCATCATTTGACCTTATCAAGAATCTAGATAGTTGTAGATTTTACTAGACGTCCACAGCACGTATGTCACATGCAATAAACACTGGAAAATAAACAGCAAACAACCAATAATAATTACTTCTTGTTTGTCTTGAGTAAAGTGGAATGAAAAATGAAGGCTGGTGTAAAGTGTAAGTTGTATTTTGATGTTATGCATGCACAGGTTTGTAATTTGAAGCAAGTTTTCTTAATGGGTCAACTCAAGTAAAAAAAAAGGAATCTTCTTTCATGAGACTCTTGGCAAACTTTTCCATTAACAAAATTAGACGTAAAATAAAATGAAACACTTTTGCTTATGCTTTTAAATGTGTAGCATCTTTTATTATATTGTGAATGAATCATGAATAAGTACCCGTTTTATGCAAATAGTTGAAAGAATCATTCCTGCTATTCCATCGCAAAGATTTTGTCCTTTTCAAAAGTATTCATCTTACTTTGAAGTGGGAAGTCTTTTGTTTTACATCTTCTAGAAACTTGAGAATAAGTGTAAAATACTTGAGAAACAGGATGTGTCACACCATTCCCATACAATAATCAACATATAACATGTTTCATTCCTCTATCAGTTTAGGAAAGTATAAAATACGCTCAGAGATTCTGAAGAAGACGTGTATACATTCTTTGAATGTACTTCAAATATGTACATTGGCATAATGACATAGTTTTCTTTTTGACCCGAAAAGCATGCAAAAAACCAGTAAGTTTTTTATCTCTGTTACAAATATTTGTGCACGTGAACAAATTCCATTCAATTTTAAACAACATGTTTGTCTACTTCCAGTTTTAAATTAATAGATGTGTTTGCATTTATTTCTCTTGGAAAAAGAAACATGGAGAAAAAATTTCCTTCCTTGACTTTTCCGGTAAAGATTTCGTTTCATACTTTTTGGTTACACTGACAGCTTGAATGTAATCTACTGTATTATAAATGTCGGTCGCTGGCAGCAAAGCAGTGTTGTCAACATAAAAGTAAGAAAAAAGACCAATCTGAGCAATGTAAAGCTAAAACTAAGAAAGTATCTTATGTTTATGCACAATCACGTCCTGGCTAAATAGCGTAGCATATGTGTGCGAAAAAACTTCTGTATTGACTTGAAAACAGGAAAGAAAAATTGTCGTTCCCAAAAAAATAGCCTAAGTTAACTGCAACGCTGTCAATTGTAATGACACTCTGTGAAAGACAGACTTTCCCAACAGCCAGAAAAGCGGAAAAGGATGAAAAGAGGCAATAAGCACAACTCACACCATTTATTTTTTTCTCGTCGCCTTTTCTTCTAAAGATCTCTTTCTTAACTACTTTCTGATAATATATGTATATTTTTCCTTTCATTTTATATTTCCTTTTTTTACGACTGTTTCACCACTCGCTGAGTAGTTTCGTGCAATGATCCTCCTCCACACATTTCTCACACTTTGTGAATAAAATGGTTTTTGGGTAGTTTCATCGGGAAAAATAGTGTAATAGTAGTTGTGGTAGTGGTATTGGGATTCTGATTGCCTGGTATGGTGGTATGGTATGGTGGTAGTGTGTCTGTGATGTGTGATATGTATTCATTTTTATAGGGAAAGTATCCCAGTTTTTATACTCTACTTAAAACCCGTATTTACTACCTCATCACCGTCATGACGCTTCAGTAGCGTTTGATAAGACGATAAGTACATTAGAATTGATAGTCTATATATTTTCTGATTTCCCTACTTTTCCATTTCATTTTCAAACTAACTTTCACTTTTCTTTCCTTTTCTCCGGAAGAGACAGATGTTTTTCTCACTTTCTCTTTCTTCCTTATGTTAGTTTTGTTGTTCTAATAGCCATGATGATGTTTTAAAAGTAAACAACAAACTTAATTTACAATTTTACATTTCGTTGTAAAAACGGAAAGAAAACTTGATGTCAGTGTTGCCTTTTTGTGCAAAACAGCAAAACAAGTGATCCTGAAAGACGCGTAAAAAGGGAAATCACTAAAGTGGAAAATGCGGTGTGACACAAGTACGTCTGAAACTTCAAAGGAAAGCTACGATTCCCAATGAAATACACATTTTCTTACAAAATTACTTGTGTTGGTCTTTAGTCCTTTATAATTACCTACAGTGCATGTTTTAACTTTTGAGTTTCCTTTTTACTGGGATATCATGCTGACGCATACTTGTAAACACATCACTTACCTAAGACAAGCATGTAATCTTTGGCTCTGATAAAAGAACTAAAAAATGAAGAAATTCAGAGGAGACAAGGTCTTCAAAAGAAGTTTTTGTTTTAAACTGTTTCTGAGTAGATGTTTTACAAATTTTGGCACTTGCGTTTTCGGAATAATGAATTTTCGGAACAATAAAGCTTTTGAAGGTTTTTGGATTGAATCATGCGACGTGACCTGAAGTAAACTTTTCATGGATCAAGGGCATCATTATTATTGCATCTTTTCTCAATGTTTCAATTAAATTTACATATTCCTTTTAACTTTTTGAATTAATCGTTTCTGTATTAAATTCAATGCATATTAATCCATATTCCCAGACAAAAAAGTCTGAAAACTGTTGGGAACGTGATCCTGCATATATTTCTTTTACATTCTCTTATTCTAAGAAAGCTACAGAAATCTAAAAAGAAGTCTATCCAGTTTACCTAAAATTACAAACCGTAAAAAGTCACATCCTCGCCTTCAGGCCGTAGAAGGTGGTACCGCTGGTGCCCTTCCTTCCTCCTACGACTTTTACACAAGCATGAAATACACTTTCTATTTCAGCTTACTACTGCCAGGGGACCTTTTATCATTTCCCTTCGCTTTTTAAAGTTTCCCACAAGAGATATCTTCATGTATCAAGCGGGAAAATTCTCTACACGGTTGTCGGTCAAGGAAGACATAAGCATAATCAGTAATCGCTTTCGGCACCGCACCGTTTTCCCAGAAAAACTTGCCAGAAACTGGCATGCATGCAGTTTCCTCGTGGCATTGAAAAAGTTCAAACTCCAGTCAACTCTCTCAAGCTGTGAGAGAAAAATGCGTAACAGTGAAAGTACATTTTGTCTAGCATATAGGCATAGTAAATGTATAAAATGCCTTTATATTTTTAAAGCACCAAAAAGGCTTAAGTCAGATTTACAAAAGTTCTTACGCACAAATTCTCTAGTAGGTTACTATATATTTATCTTATCTCAGTTTATAATTATTCCTGGAGAAAGTAAGTACTATGCGTGCTCTACTTTTCTCTCGCCATCATCATTACAACCAGGCAGGCCAGGCCAGGGTGGTGCGATGAAACATAACTATTACAGTTAAATTGTACAAACTTCCGACTTACACGTTTTCACGATTATAGCAACAAATGACGACGAGAATGAAACAAGGTATATCCAAGAATTTATAACTTTTAGTTATTACACTGTAAGTACGCATAAAATGTAAATACGCGTATGAAGTTTAAAACGCCTTTGCCCGATGGTGGTGATGTGCTTGGTTTTAGTACATTTTCTCATTCCAGAAGCTTCCCAAAATTATTAGTGTAATTTGGAATTTGGGTGAATGTGAAATTGCTATGTATGTTCTACATATCTCCTATAAAAAGTAAAAGCAAGAAGTAGCAGTAGCCTCCTTCTTCGTCAGTACATTAGTCCCACTGGATGCACTTTTTCTTCACATCCTTCCATGTTCCCCATTTTCATGGTTCTTTTGTTCCAGATTTATTCACATGTGACCCATTTAATCACAACCAGCAACGCCATCGCAGTACAAAAAAACGGTGAATGTACTCCAAACACGTTTTGTGTTCTTTTTTTGGCTTCAGCTCAACTTACAATCATATTTCTGCCTTTTTAGGTTTTCCCATTTGTGTTGATCAACTCATCTGTATTTTTTTACAAAAGTGGTTATGCACTGCACGCAAAAAGTTACGTAAAATACCTAATGCACACCACATGCAACCAGTACACTCTTCTTTTTTAGGAAAGCTTATCTTTTCACTTGGCCTGGCTTGAGTCCCTTTCCGAAACTACATAAAGCGCGTGTCGGTTCAATTACGCTTCAGCGATCACCAAAATGTACGCAGCCGACCGCCTCAAACAAAACAAGTAAGTAACTCGACTTAACCTGATGGCCTTTTATAAAAAAAAACGTATTACATCAACAGAAGTGTCACTGTAAATAGAAAATCTTGCTTCATGTATTCACTGACTTAACACGGAATAACTTCCGGGTGTTATGGTCTACTCTATAATCTACTCTTCAAACCGAATTGAACCTCTAAAAGACATTTTATTTCGATGTTTTTTTCTCTGTAATTACATTACATACATGCATATTTTTCTAAAAAACCAGTTTCTTACATGAAACATAATATAATTGACAAGCGCATCACATACTTTCACTTTTATTTAACACTCAACAACAATTGAGATAATGCCAACACAAATATATAAGAATAATAGAACAATGGAAATCGAAATGATCAGCCTCAGTTTTTGGTCTTGCTATTTTATCACCAGACTCATCTCCTAAAACAAATATGTGTACTTCCCCTTCTGCATCCAACCGTATATGTGTCTAACGATGCCCAGAACGTGTCCATATGTTCTCATTGCAGCGTGTAGTCTATTGTGTGTTCTGTACCAATCGTCTGACACTTGCCTTACATATTGCTCCTTTCCATCTGTAACGTTTTCCTCCACATGACAGCCCAAAGAACACATCAGTAACAGCAGTAGACTTTCTCCCGAGGCATGGTTATCTCTTAAGCTAAGAAAACAAAGTTGGCGCAAAAGCCTAAGTTGCTACACGCACCAGTGTTGGATGAAAGCAAGAAGAAAAATGATAAAAAGCCTAACTTCTTTCCCCGAATCACAAAAAAAATCGCAGAAAAAACAAAAGAGAGGTTGTCAGTTTTATTATATTATTACTCCAACTCCTTTACCATATTATTATGATGAACGGATTTGCTATCTAGATTTCTTTTGTCCATATTTCTTCACTGCTAGAAAACATAAGATTTCATTTCTGCCATTCAATCATAAAAATGGATATAACATACAGATACACTAAAATTACAGTTAGAACACAACATGTAATGTCCAAAAGCTTATGGTGTACTTATCTACAGCAAGCAAGTAGACAGATAAATAGACAGCACGCCATAATAAAAAAGGTTCATGATGAGAAAAGCGTGCGTCAATTTATCTTTTACCACAATAACCTATTACTATATATAGTAATGTATGTAGTTAGACAGCGTACATGACCCAGCTTCTCATTTTTTATTTTTGTCTAACAAAAGTAAACGCAATGAAAATGAAGGAAAAGATTTTTTCTTTTGATGAAAACAGATGTGCTTTGCCTGATGGTCTCTGGTGGTGGTGGCCTAATTGTGAAAGAACTAGTACTTTAAGTAAAAAATAAAGAAGTGCTTGAAGTATTTTTTTACTGATTTTTAAAGTTTAAAATTTAAAAAATCAATTATTTTTTGCCCACTTATAAAGTATGTAAACTTTATCTGTATGTTTCTCCAACACTATTCAGTTTTATAGTATTGTTTCTTGACAAATGTAGATGCCAATACTCTAATCTATCGATTTATGTTATAATATATTTTTGGTATTTGATTAGCATGCAACCGTTAATTGGCCGTTACTCCGTTACCGTTAGTCCGATTTGGCTGAAAATCAATAGGCTTTTTACTTACAACCTATGGTACTTGCGTACCAAATTTGAAGTCTGTAGGTCAAAGCGTTTTTGAGTTAGAGCGGTGACAGACATACAGACAGACATGATATACAAAATCAATAAGAAGTACAAGCACTTCTTGATAATTGAGAAGCTAAACTTTCAAGATCTTTTGGCAAAGGTAAGGCTTGATTTTATCAGGCAAGTTTTATTTTAGCCCAGCCGAAGAGTAAGTTTTAGTGAGACGATCTTCTAAAAGCGGCCACGCCCATCACTTCAATTGCGATTTTTTGTTAAACTTTGCTACAGATACCTATGCATGATCCAGCCATGGCAAATCGGGCAAAAGTACTTTATAGTGAAGACTGTGAAGAGATGATCATTGCATCACTCTAAAAATATTTTTTTGCTTAACTCATCTCCGGCAATTTGCGATAAGAACTGAATAAGATGAGCAGTGAGCATGAATACGAAAGGGTTCACAAAATTAAATACATCATCTTAAAAAGATTTTTTTCACAGGTCTTCACTCCTCCTAACTATTGATTATTTTTCATGTGTCAGAATGCCCCTAAATGTCCATTACAAATATACCATAATATTACCTTTTACCTATGCAAAGTGGATTACATTAGGTCACTCCAATGAAATATACCAACCAAACCAACCTCAATATAATAATGAGATGCTCCATGTTTGAAGTAAAATGATGGCTTCGCAACAATTGAACCCTACATCGACAATCGACAACAAACAAAAATCATTCTACCATTTTCTATTTTCAACATGATATAGTAAAAGCGTTGTTGTACTAAAAACTAGAAAGACTCGCTTTTTGCAAACTTTAAAGCACACGAATCTAATTTTATGATTTTGCACTCATCTTGAACCTGAAGTCAAGCGAAAAGTCAAACAATATCTGCATGGTCTAGATCAGGTACCGCTGTAATGTTTATTATGAGCTTGTGCCTTGGGCAGTTTGAACTTCGCGATAGTCACCGATAACTTCTCTCTGCAAAAATGACAAAACCAAGACACAAGAGACATTTTTAAAACTTGAAGAACTGTACTGACAATGAAAAAAGGTTAATGTA
>JAQFXM010006607.1:0-12991 GCA_034693345.1 Entomobrya multifasciata | reverse complement strand
AATTCGCGCGACGACTGTGGAACGCAAAGTCTTTTCACTTATCATATTTTGAAAATTTTCACTGACAAGAGAATTTCATGATAAGTGAAAAGTTTGGAACCTGCTACTGTTCTTCTCATCTTGTAAACTGATATAATAATAAGTAGGGATGATGCTTTTTAACAAACAATATGCGTAAACCCTTCCGCGTAGTATAGTAATAAGAAGAAGTAATAATAACGAAAAAAACATATATTCTTGCAGTGAATCAGCTTAACAAGGTTCCCAAATGTGTTATTATCTTGCTGTACTTCTACTTACGAACGACAAACACGAAATGCAATGATGATATGATGGTCTATTCCTGCATCTTAAAATG
The DNA here is from genome assembly GCA_034693345.1 of Entomobrya multifasciata. Taxonomy (NCBI): domain Eukaryota; kingdom Metazoa; phylum Arthropoda; class Collembola; order Entomobryomorpha; family Entomobryidae; genus Entomobrya; species Entomobrya multifasciata. The sequence continues at coordinate 12,633 of JAQFXM010006607.1, read as the reverse complement.
AAATGTGTTCAATTCAGCTGAACTGCATCATTTTTGAAGAAGGAGAAACCAACAAAGGTGTCCTCAAAGAAAGAGATCTCTAAACACTTTGGTCGTCACATCACCATCACTTTTCTTTCCTTTTTGCTGCAGCGATGATACCGAATGAATCATGAACAAAATATCTGTGCGCCTTCTCTCAGATCAGATCTCCTCTGGCGCTTGGCGAGTACAGAGCGTGCTGCTGCGTGAACAACCCTCTCATTGTTTAAATATTTTTTGTATTGTGTTTTGGCTTCTCGTTTATGTATATCGCATCACACTTACGTGAGAAGTGGACTCACGAGAAACGTCTCTTGGAACATTTTATAATATACTATTAACTGTTCATGCTGTTTAATTACATGTTTCTTGGTATCGTTTTTCCTGTGCAGAAAATTATAGACGAATACTTTTACCATACATGGTGGTATTGATTTCAAAGTTATTCTTTTCAAAGTTTTAGTGCTTGCAAAGTCGTTATAAAAAACAGTGCACACGCTTCCCCTCGATGTTTTCATACTTTTTAAACCATTGTTTGAAATTAAACAATGATAGTCTTTAAAAAATAAATTCATAATACATAATAATAACATATTTTTTTCATCTTAACCTACAGTACAGTGCTCATAAAGAAAGACCCTTCTCTCTGCCGACAACGACAACGCTTGTTCTCTTTCTGAAACTGCATGTTATTCTTTTGCAAAAGCTAAAAAAATATGTAAGAAAAACGTGCTTGCAACTTGCAATCAATGACTTTGTTGTATGCAAAAATATCCCTTGCGCACAATGTCGGTTCAACGTCAACGTACATCTCTTGTCTTGTCGCAAGTACAGTCTTGAGATAACAGTGTTCAGTGAAATGGCAAGTGACAAGGACCTTTTGTTCAGTTTGTGAACGTGTCTTGTAGTGTCAGTTTATCAAATTCGAAGATCAGAAAAGTAATATATATATTTTTAGAGCCTTCTCATTACCAAACAATTTTATCGCTATTTTCCTTCCTGCTCGAATTATTTTTTGATGATATATTATACAGTTTGGGCGAGTTGCGACAATATCTAATTCAACATTTAATTGCTGACACTATTAAAATATAACGATTATTCATGGATCGTATGCTAATATAAAAATAACCTATATTAGAAAAGGAAAGTGCTGGTTGTGCGTGAACCGGACACCTGCTTTTATGAGTGACGTGATATGATATGATATAGTTAATGTAGTATTGCCGTAACTGTGAAGAAAAAAGATACTTGAAACATCTATCTAACTTGAAATAGTGAACTAAGGTGGCATTACTGAGGGGACTCTCTGGGTTATAATAATAATCTTTTGGTACATCTGTTGACTACGTACCTTAGAAAGTAACAAAAAATTTTATAGAATTTTTTAGAGCGTGTAAAATCCATTTTTATTCATTGTTCAATGCTGTTGTGTTGGCACATGAAATGAAAAATTGATACATTTTATTTAACTTTTTTTGTAAAAAACGTGAGCTTTGCTATCAGTTATGGTTATGACATTAAACAAGCTATAATTTTATAATGTGAAGTTGAAAGTGTGGTGTACATTTAAATGAAGATGTTACAATAAGTTTACAATATTTTGGTGATGAGGTAAAAACGTACCTGTTGATTGCATTGGCACAAACACTATTTTGGAGTACTATTTTCTGATGAATTGAACTGCGTGCAAGCATAATACATACGCGTTGTGCTTCAAACTTAACTTTTTCCCTGACGGAATGTTTTGCAAATTATGTTAACTTTAGATATTAGGTGTGTTCCAGATTACAACAACTACGTAATATGATTTAAATTGCTTGCCAAATTACTGTTAGTGTATTTGAACATTGTGACGTGGAAAATGAAAAGCTAATTTTGTGCAGCACAACGATTGACGATAATGAAGAGATAGTTCCTCAAAATTCATAAGCATCATTTCAGCCAAGCCATAGCAGTTCAACTCATGTGGTCAAACCAATGCAATGCGCACAAAGGAAGGATTTGTAGCGATATGAAATGTGAATGAATGTCATATTTGCTGTAAACCAACATCAAAATGTCTACCTGCCATTATAATTAAAGGAAAATTTGATTTGTTATGCTTCATTAGTACAGAAAGTCTAACCTTTAGAAATGCGACGACGGCAGATGACCATAAACTGTTTATGCTATTTTTATTATAATAGTCATCAATGCAACTACTATAATGAGAATCCCAATTCACAGTTTGATGATGAAAGCGACAAGGAACTTGTAGACTCATAAAAACGTTATTCAGTAGTGACTGTTGACATATTTTGCTTGTGTGTGATAGTAAATTCCTTTGTGGTAATAGAATCAAACGTCTTGCTAAATTGCAACAAACACAAGAGTTGGTTGACTGCATGTAAAAATATAAAGAGAATTAGCATCAACACTAAATTACCATCATGTCTTGGATAGAAGACCCTGGGTTGGCCACTTACGGTGGCTTCAATATTTCCGAGCTTGATATTGACGAAGCTTGGGTTAATGTTAGTACAACTATTGCAGATACAGCATTGTGGCTGTATGAAGTTTCAACAAATTGTCACCGAGTAAGTGCTTCAAGCATGACACGTAAATAGGTTATCATAATTTGAAATTGTCGGGAAATAAATTGAAAATACATAAGGGTACTTTTTTCTTATTTCTAGTGTCCATTTCAAAGAAGAGAAGAAATCAAGATTGGCCAACTTAATAAATACAAAATTAGTAGTAAATTTCCTATGAAATATAGAATTAGAATTAAGGGCAGTGAAGATTATGTCCCTGAGTTTCATGTGGAGGACAGGTAATTAGAAACGCATCAGCAACAACAACAACTACTTAAAAAGATATAAATGTATTTTTGTTAACCTTGTATAAATTATATGTAGATGGAAATTGTGTGATGTCAAGTACAATTTCGAAGAATTTGGAGTCTACAGTCTCAATATAGACGGAAGTGTAAAAGACCCGACTTGTTCTGTAAAAGTAGATCTGGAACCGGTTAATATTTACTATCGTAAGTAAAATTATTTAAATTCATGCATATAAGCTTATTATTGTTATGAACATGAAGTTAAAAATATTTTGAGATGATGATGGTCATAGGCAGGATAAATCACGCATTTTAATCTGAACCGGTTGCTTTTGAAGACTTTCTCTTTTTACTTGGCATTTTTTTTATAAAACCCTTTTGATAGAGCGTGCAAAAGGCAATATTCAAAGTGTATACAAATATCTATGCCACTTCTGTTCACAGTTTTTAACCCTTTTCATCTTTGGTAGGTTAGGCTTGATCACTTGATATTATACACAATACACACCTTTATAATAAGTTGGCGTTTTTTGAATATGTACTTAAATTACAAGATGACAAAACTTAAAAAATGACATGCCGCACTACACACAAGTGCAACTTATGAATTATGACACTTTACACAAGTAATGAATGAGTGGCGAAGTGCACAGATGTGCATGTGTGCAATAAATCAGCAATTATAATGCTTGAAAGGAATAATTTTATGCGTCAGTTTGCTAAGTTAGATACGCAAAAAACGTAATATAATATAGGGTGAAACAGTAGGCTTGTTTAAAAAAACTAAGAATAATTCTGGTTCTGACTTTTGACATAACTGTTTTTTTAATTCGTTACTTTTAAGCTTAATTTTAAGCAGTGGTAATTTATTTGCAGGTTGTAGAGATCCTAAAATATCCACTGAGATTAAAAATATATTATATAAATCATATTTAAATGTAAGCATGCACAACACTACTTGTTCATGCATGCATAAAATCAAATATGCGATAGTTTTACTAGTTCTTACTCTTGTATTTCAAAGAATACTTTTGACAGTATCTGCAGGATATTTATTTTGATAATTAGCATAGTTCGTAAAATGTAACAGAAGTTGATTTTTTAAAAAAATTTATCGTTTTGACATAATTAGCAATATCAGCATAGCATATCCATTTTGAAATACAAAAGCATACACACTGATTGATACGTGTTTTTTAAATTCTAGCTCTTCTTCTGGCTTTCCTATTCTATTTTGTTCTTGCCCTTATCATTTTTGCAATCTCATCAAACCATGCCCGATTCAAGTCGCTTTTTGGAACGTCATCTTCAAGCAAATCTTCGAAATCATCGTCACTTGGATCCACAGTGGAAACAAATGTGGGAAATGGTTCCGTAGAGCCAGTCATTTCTGCCCCGATTATTGCTAACAATGGTGGTCTTAATCGACGCTCCAGCTCTATCGCTGGAAGTATAACAACCTTGAATCATAATGGGAATGGTCATTATTTATCCCATCCGTATGCCATTTCGCCACACAGTCCAATCACAGAAGTATCAATTTCAAGTAAGTTATCTACCATTTTGTATATCTTCCGTATCTTCCGATTAGAACCATAATTAGTAAGATTGTTTAGATAAGAACAGAGGAAATTAGTATTTTTGTTTCAGTAGAGTTTAAAGTTTAAAGCTGTAACAGTAATAATCTCTCACTTAATTGAAGCGACAAACATACAACTTCAACTTCATGTAAATGAAATGCATCATACTTAAATACTGTACACTGTATGAATGAGGAACAGGACATGACGAAATCATTGCCCTTTCAATTTCTTCGAATACAAAAACTATAAGTTGACTATTATGAAGTTCAATATAGGTGTGGTACCTGATTTACAAGGGTTCAGCTTTAGTATTTCAATTTTCGTTACTTTATAACAACGTGAGAACAACTCTGCTTAAAAAGCGATTTAAGGGTCAAAAAATTCAAGTGTAGAGAATATATCGTCGGTATCAATCAATATTGACTTTACATTTTTACATCCTTGAATGCATGCTTTCGATTTATGAACGTGATGTTGTACATGATGTGTACATTCGGATGTTTAGAAACAAGCTATAATATATTACATTACATACATATAATGTTAAATGCTTTTGTAGGAGTCGCAATTTTTTACGAATGAATACTATATAAATTAAATTCACTCAAGCACATCATGAATCAGCGATTTATTTCCTGAGAAAATGCAATTAGTTGACAAAGTCAAGTATTTGGTACTTGGTACAAGTACAACATTCGACCCGATCACTGTCAAGTAGAATTCAGTAAAAAGTTGAATAGAATACAGGATTTTTGTAGCAAAATGATTTTGGTTTAAATTAATTGTCATTCAAGTCGACATAACTTCCTTTTCTCGTAACAAAAAGAACGTGACATTACTCGCATAACAAAAAGCTTAATCGTAATCATTACTACACCTTTTGATGCACCCCCGTTCGTTGATAGTCTCAGCTTGAGACTTGAGAAATCCAAATGATCTAGATGAGTATGCTCATAGTTTAATGTTTAATCTACCATTAAGAGCAATGAATGCTTTTACCATGCATGTGCACTAATTCATTTGACAAAATCTTTGCAATTTTTTTTAGCAATATCATCCACACCGACATCAACTGTCGGGATCCAGCAGGTATCTCATTATGCCCCAGGAGGATGTAAAGAGTCTGAAACAATTGAGTCACCTTCGGTCACAGTAGCTAGGCCTGGCTCTGAGATGGCAAGCAACTACAGCAATGTTAACCACCACGATGACGATGTACAACACCTTCCACAATGTCACGTACAGCGACAGCAACAACTTCAGTCCCAATCTTCGTTACCAAATCATCAGTCATCACAGACACAACCACAACAGCAGTCGAGACAACAAAGGACACGATTAAGATCATTGGATACTTTTAGAGGGTTGGTATTTACTATTTCACTATTAATTTTTTAGAGTTTATCGATGATGTGAAACATACAAATTGCTTTAGTACTACTTCCACTTGTCATAGTCATATGCTGAATTTATAGTGAGAAATATTTCAATCAAGAATATATCCAACGCGAAGAAAATTATCCTGAATCATTTGTATTTATAGCGGCCAAATAACTTTCTGACAGGCCATAATGTTGCAATGTAAATTACTATTTTCGCTTTTCAATGCGCATACAATAGACGATGAAAGAAACTATCAAAGATAATAATTGTTACACATTTTTATTTTACTAATCCTTGGCTTGGCTAATGTTGGCAGTTGATAGCTGTCAGAAGCAACAATAAATCAGTATAGCTATTTTATTATGATACATAACAACTACTGACCTTCAATCATAAGCGTTGTTCACCTAAAAGAAAATTGAGATTATCATTATCAGTTATTGCATTATAATAAGACCTCTATGATCTGTGCTTATGTAGTACAAATGAATTGGATTATTATTTAACCTAGCAATATCATGTCATACTAATACAGGCAGTAGCACTTTAGTAGCTCTGATTGATTTCAAGATAAGTTGTTATAATACGAAAAGAAACAATAGACAAGCTTACGTTTTAGATAGAGAGCATGAAATCTTATGAATGAAAAGTGTGAAAATGGTATTAGATTTTGCATACTCTGCGATTGCTCAGCAGAAATTCCAAGTGATTGGATTGACGATGTATCAAATCAGTATCAGTATTACTCATACATCATACTACTGCTGTCTTTGAAATTAAAAGCCTTGCGGCTAGCGCGAGCACATCAACTCGACGCTATATAAATTTTAAACATAATATACGAAAAAACTAGCTGCACTGCTCGCTCGGCGTCTCATCGAAAGTGGACGTTAACGCAAGCAGGATGTCGGACATAGCTTTTTTTGTAGAATGATATATGAACGTGAATTTGATATCGATCTTGTAAACAATTACACGACATAACTATTTTCGTAATCAATCGCCACATGGAATGGGATGGAGTATAAGGATGAATTGATTGCGTAGAGCTGAATCTCACGTGCTAAAATCCCAATGAAATTTTTTATGAAAGGGTATTAATAGTACAATACTTAAAGTAAAAGTAGATGGTAGATGGAAAACCCCAGTAGATATCGAGTGAAAGATCAAAATTTTAAAAGCGACGACAAAAAAGAAATTTCATCAATCACTCCTATCATATCAGAAATCAAATTTGGCACAGGTGAATAACAGGAATTTCATGCAATAAATCTTATAATTTTAAGCATGCAATTTTTGAGTAGTTGTAATCAATACACAAGTAAACTAATTAGCTGCATAAACTTATGAACGGCTAATAATCAAAATGTGTTCATAATCGGAACTACTTACATATTTACATATTATTTCAGTCATTCTGAATCAATTGTTTTATTTTATCCAGGTTATGCATTGTTATCATGATCTTTGTGAATGATGGAGGTGCTGGATATTACTTCTTTGAACACGCCACGTGGGATGGTCTTTATGTTGCCGATTTGGTTTTTCCCTGGTATGATTCATTCATTCATTTATATACTTTTTTTGTGCACAGGATGTTTTGCAAAAATGAACTTGAACTGATTTATTTATTTGCAACAGGTTTCTTTGGATAATGGGAGGCAAGTGAAATTTCTACACACCACGCGGGCGTGGTTTTTTATTCGTAAAATCATGTTAAACAATATTATGATCTACTTTTCCTCCACCATCATAATTTTAAATGTTCATTTTTTGCTGCTTTAGTGTGCATACCTGTTTCAATTAAATCGCAAGTCAAGCGAGGAACATCAAGGTTTCAGATATGCAGAAAAATATTCGTTCGGGCTCTGAAATTGATAGCTATCGGAATAATATTGGGATCCATTTGGGGACCAGTAAACATACAAACTATGAGAATTCCAGGAGTTTTGCAGAGATTTGGAATTTGCTATTTCATTTGTTCTGTTCTGGTATTGCTGTGCATGACCGTCAACTTTTCAAAGCCTGAAACGGTATGGTACACTACTTTTTCATTATGATAAAAGTCATGACTAGTAGAAACATGAGATATCAGTTTACCTGCATATTAAAATTAAATTATGTAAACAAAAATATTTTTTAAATTGATAAATAGAGCAAATTAAGAGCAGCTTTGCAGGATGTGGAGATTATATGGATTTCGTGGGTGTTTATATTGTTATTGGTGCTGGTGCATAGTATCTTGACTTTCTTTCTTCCTGTTCCTGGATGTCCAACGTAAGTGAAAGTAAAACTTTGTAGTACTCAATTTTTCTAGAAAGTGAATCCTAAATCATGATTTTGTTTTGTAGGGGCTACTTGGGACCTGGTGGACTTGCGGATGGGGCTCTGTACTCAGGCATGTGCATTGGAGGCGCTACAGGATTCATTGACCGTCGCTTTTTCCAGATTCAGCATATTTATCAAAACCCCACAGCAAGGACAGAATATAAAGCTGATGCATTTGACCCAGAGGGAGCACTTGGAACATTGACTTCTATTTTCCAAGTATGGCTTGGTGTGCAAACTGGAGTAACGATGCTGGTTTATCCAAGAGCATCCAGCAGACTAAAAAGGTGGGGAGCATGGGCCGTTTCAACTGGAATATGTGGAGCAATTTTGTGTGGTTTTGGCCAAAGTGGTGGATGGATTCCATTAAACAAAAATTTGTGGTGAGTGTAACATCATAATTCATAACCGTTTCATGTTGCCCCAAAAAATTTGGTAATGGATCATTATACATAAAGTTAACAATGCAATGATTTGTTTCATGTTTTCATTCAGGTCATTATCATTTGTTCTTGTAACAAATTCGTTTGCCCTCATCCTTCTTTCGGCACTGTACTTCGTAATTGACATCAAAAAATGGTGGTCAGGAGCACCTTTCTTTGAGCCAGGCATGAATTCGATTCTGCTTTATGTGGCTCACCAAATTGCACACAACATGCTTCCCTGGCATTATGTTTTTGGCCCAATGAGGACACATTTTGCACAACTTGTGGAATGTTTATGGGGAACAAGTTTATGGGTCATAATTTCAGTATATTTGTATCAGAAGAAGATATTTTGGACATTATAATTTAAGACAGTACACCTGTGCTATGTACAATCATTTTGCTTATCATGTATGTTAAGTGAGTTTTAAGTTGTAAGTAAATAATTTAATATATTCGATATTCCTTGAAGAAACTGTGTCATATTATAGCATTTTAAATTGCCATTTAAATCTTGATTGCTTATAACGTAATAAAAGAAATATATGCCTTTATCTTTATGAATTTATGTGCTTGCCTTGTTCACTCATGATGTTATCATCATGAAAACATCAATGCAACCTTTTGTTCATGAAATTAGATCTCCGAGAATTATATGCTTCACTCACGCTCATTTGGTCATTTTCATTTAGGAACTTCAAGCAAATTACTGCAATGATTTATTCGACACTGTGAAATTAAATTTTTTTTAAAAATAAATAATTTTACTATTATTATTACACTACCATTAAAAAGGGAAAAACTGAAAACTTATCCTAGTCCTGCAAGTGGGTCATTTCGTCATTAGTCATTGTGAACTTAACTATTTCTAAACTAAACACCTGTAATTATACCAACTATCTCTGTCCACGTAGTTGTTGCAGCTGCATTAACATCTACACTTTCCACTTCTTCAGAGGTCACCGTTTCCTTTTTAATACGATCTTTATTTTCTCCAGAGTGGATAAGAGTTTTCAGGTGTCTACCCAATTTAGTTTTTGATCTAAATCCTTTTTCACACAATGAACACCAATACGGCCTCTCTCCAGTATGTATCCGCACGTGGATCTTCAACGCTGCCCCAGATGTAAAACGCTTGGGGCAATAAGAACAGGTAAACGGTTGCTCTCCGGAATGCGTTCTCAAGTGTCTTCTGAGATGACTCATTTGTGTATAACCTCTATCACAATGTGGACACCGATGTCTGTACATTTTCTGATGCTGGGATTCCATATGCGATTTCAAATTCTGAGGATTAGCAAATACTCTGTTACACTCTTGACATTTAAATTGCTTCAAGTTCAATTCTTCGTGTGTTGTCTGATGATATCTTAGCATGGCTGCTTGGGAGAAACTTTTTCCACATAATTCACAGATATTTGCTTTCTCCCCTGTGTGAGTAACTGCGTGTATTCGCAAGCGATGCTGGCGAAAGAATCCCTTTGGGCAAAAATCACAGCGTAGCGGAGGAACTTCTGGATGCATTTGTTCAATGTGAAATTCTCGTTTCAAAGTACTGACAAATGCTTCCATACAGTTTTCACATTTATAAGGCTTTTCACCTGTATGAGTTCTTGTATGCACTGCAAGTTCACTTTTATTTCGAAACTTTTGATCACAGAATTCACAAGAATGATTCTTCTCACTTGTTGTAGCTGAAATGAATAATCAACAAAAAAATTATAGTACAACCTGTAGTATTTTCAAATCAAATTAATAAGCGACTGTACGCAAATAACAAATGCTTACCTTTGGGCTTAAACGATTTTTCTCTTGGAGGTCTTGTATGTCTTTTCATGTGGTTTCTCAAATGATCATGTCGGCTAAAGCGCTTACGACAAACATCGCATTCGAATGGCTTCATGACTCCTAAAAAATAAAAACACATAAAGATCCTTATTGTAACACAAGTTGCATTGATTTTTCGCTGCATTTACTAAGTTTAGAGAAATATTTGACTGATTAAATGAGTGCTCACCTTCGTGCTTCTTTTTAACATGAATGTCACGACGAACAGGATCAGTGAAAGTTCTGGAACAATGATGACATTGCACGCGTTTTCCAAATAATTGATTTTTAACCATAATGACAGCTTGTGAATCCATCACTTTTTGCGTTATTTCCGGTTCCAGGCCAATATTTTCGTCTGGTCCAGTTGTGTTAATAGTCATCAATTCAGTACCGTCAAGCTGAATAACTTTCACCTCGTACTTCATGTCTTCTTGCTTGATAATTGGTTGCCTTTTTGTAATATGACGCTTATATTTTCTTGGTTTCCGACGAGCTTTCCTCTCTTTCACTTCTTTCTTCGTTTTAACTTTAGACACAGCTTCAGAATCGGATTCTTCTTCAGTTAAATTATCTGATTCATCACTACTCGACGGTGGGATACCTACTCTCTCGCTAACAAACATTCCTCTTCCAGGTGACCAAGCGGGGTCCTCTTCATCCATTTCATCAATGTCATCTTGGTTAATTAGACCAGACTCCCCTTCCATTGCAGGTAGCTCAGGTTTCACTTCAATTTCTTCATAATTGTCCTCACTATTTTCTGCTAAATCTGATAGCTCATCGTCAGTTAATTCAGTGAGCATGTATGTAGGACGTTTGATAAGTCTGCCGAATGACGTCCGGAATGCTGGCTGCTTGATTATACTCTCCTCTGTTTCTGTTTTGGTTTCCACTTTAGCCGTGTCCACACTTTTGTCCTGAGAAGAGGTTGTCGGTATGGGTTCTTCTTTAGAAATTTGATCATTTGAAATAATTGATTCATTCTGAATGATACTAGTATTTTCGGCCTCAGTATGTTTACTTGAAGTTTCTTCAGTTAATTTCTCTTCATCATTAGCAGATTTCTTCCGTTTCCTTCCAGGTTTCTTGTCGCTACTAATCGACTTGGGTATTTTAGGAGGCCGCCCATCTAAAAATAAAAAACATTACAACTCATAAATGAAATGGACCATCCAAACTTTAGAATGGTATAATTAAGCAATAGCTAGAGTGAAATTATTAGGGTCATACCGTTAATGATATCATGACGAATGCGATCAACCACATCTAAAATCTCTGGAAGACCCGGAATATTTCTTCTACTTGCTGCAAGCTCACTATTTTCTTCCTTCTTGAAGAAAACCTCACTTTCTATAATCTCCTCCTTAATTCGTTGACGAACATAATATATCTCTCTTTCCAATCTTCTTAATTCCTCCAAAATTGTCTCAACCTCTACCAAACTTTTATTGCACTTTTGACAAATCGGCACCTCATAATCTTTGTAAGAACGTCGGGTCACAATAGACATGTTTATGCGAGATATTTCGTAAAATCTAGCCAAAGTTCTTCCATACAAACTGCCAATATGTTCATCTTGTTTCAATGAAGTATCTATTTCTGTTACACCTTTCTCATTGCCTGTTCCACTAGCTTCCTTCTTTTCGGTATTTGGATTAAGGAAAGCTTGATAACAAACTAAGCATACAACTTCTGTCGGAATTTGTGGAGACAAAGCTGCTGTTTGAGGTTCAGCATTTTCCTTGACACTTTTATCCTCTAAACTTGCATCAGCATCTTTTTTATCTTCAGCTGTAACTAAAACTGGGTACATATTATCCTCTGTAGAGTGCTCAACATTAGTGATCTGTTCCGAAGGCTTAAGGCTCTCATTATGTTCAGCCTGGTCACCAGTTGTCTCAATTACTTGAGTGACTACTTCGTGTATATTTTCCATTATGATGGGTTCTTCTTGAACAAAAATAGTCCCCTCCGCTCCATCGTCTTTTTCACTTATTCCGCTTTCATGAGTGGGAACATCGTCATTACTAACGGCTCCCTGGAGGGCATCTTGAAGCTCCACGCTAATTAACTGAGGATGTCTTTCGTTTGATGAAACTTGAGCTAACGCTGAGAGCTGGCTAGGATCAGCATGGACAACAATAGTGCGTTGAACACCATCACTGTCTAAAACAGCAATCTGCCCCTCCCCTACAACAACAGAATGTCCAGAATGCGACGGCGTTATTGATGTAGCATA
>JAQFXM010006606.1:0-12995 GCA_034693345.1 Entomobrya multifasciata | reverse complement strand
AAATATTTCTCCATATACTTTAGAAGTCATAGTCTTATACGTAAATTTAAGTAAGGCTAATGTTTGTCTTTCATTGATGGTGAGTAGATTAAGTTTATTAAGTAATCTATTGACATGTGCTTGTGTATTATATATTTTTGAGATTTGTGACTTTCTGTATAGTACAGGATAATAGTAACATATTATGAAACGATTAATTTTTTTCTGAAACTTTTTTACAAAATCACTATTATTGATTGACCAAAATAGTATTCCATAATCTACAATGCTTATCAGATAGGCAGAAATTACACTTTTTAAAAACTTTTCATTTATCATTCGACGTACAGTGTACATTTTTGCTAGAGACAAATTTAGTTTTGTTTCGACTTGTGTACAGTGAAACTTGTACGATAACGTTGTATCTAAGTGTATGCCTAGATATTTAAAATTATCAACTAATTCAATTTCTTCGTCATTAAAAAATAGTTTGGGACGTGGTTCCTTTGCTGATCTATAATCTTTTGCCTTGTGAAAAATCATAAACTTAGTTTTAGAGACATTAATTTTTAGACCATTAATTTTGCACCAATTCGCAAAACCTTTTAGACATTCGTTTAAACGATCAGCCCCTTCTGAATATGACTTGCATTCCGTATATATACTTAAGTCGTCAGCATACAAGGTATATGGCAAATTTATGCTTTCTCCAACATCATTTATGTATAGCGTATAGAGTAAACTAGCCATGATTGACCCAGGTGGGACACCTGATTTTATATTATATGACTTTGACACATACTCTCCGTTTTTTATTTTAAATGATCGATGATGTTGATGTTTAAATACCTCTTGTGGTAGAAATTAAGGCGGCTGAAGCTTTATTTATGTCATGAACATAAATCTGATTTCTTTATTGTTATTTTTAAACTAAAAACACCCCGACCAGAAGATTTATTTGGGATAATTTTGAAAAATCTAACATTTATGGTAAAACATTGGAAGCATATTGAATCTTTGCATGAACGAGGATTTCAAAAGCTTGGTAGCTTAAAATACTTTTTTGATTCAATGATTTAGATTCCAGGCCAAGGTTTACATAAAAATCCAGGATACGTGTGCAAAAGTAATTAAAAGTTTTCTTCCACAAACAATTTATTTGAAAATTATTAAAAAGCCTTTGTCCAGACATCCGTTGAAAGCCACACCTACATAATCAAACTAGGTTTTTCCAGATAAAAATTGTCTATCATACCCAATCAAGGAAAGAACTCACATATCAAGCCATACCTTAAGACTTTCCACCTAAATTCAATTCGATACTTATTTAATGTTAGCAGTTAAAAAATTCATTTATGAATATAAAAAATCCTACATTTACCTCGATGGAGAAGATGGTTCTTCTATGACCAACTTCTATTGTTGCCTTGTGTCACTCAGCTTCTACCTTGAAATATTCCGCAAGTAATTCTACTCACTATTATATTAGCATATGTAAATAATTAGTGACTTTAACTTAATTATTACGCATTTTTTTCAGGAAGCTGATGAGTACATTCGATACCAATAATGCAAATTTGATGAACACGGAAACCAAGTCATGCTCAAAATTACGTTTTGTAACGTTTAGTTTATCTATTGGTAAACCAATACAATCGCATTATGTGCACATCTCTATTCATGATAATCGTGGCAATGGGGATAACCCAAAGAGTTGCTCTAACAGCACTTATCTTGTGTAAAGTATCGGAGTTTCCAATTTATCTAATCATATTTTTCGGTATGAGTTGTATTCAGACTACACCGATCATTATCGTAGCATATGGGTTTGCAGGAAATTTCCATCACGAGTAGACCAAGTCCTTAGAATACTTGAGACAAAAGAGTAAAACAAGATTTGCTTGTGTGACGAAACGGGAGTTATTGTTCACTGAAAAAATCCTTGTTTCTTGTCAAGTACAACAAATTCAATTACGATTTTCCAATTTTATTGATAAAAGAACACCAGTGGTATTTCAGCAATACTGTATCGATATAATTGTTGATTTGCTCTTTGAACTGGTGGAACTGGTGGAACATCCTAGCTTAACTTTCGAAAAACATTAAATATTTACAAATACTAAACGAGTGAAACAATTATAATTTCATGCAACATATTTTGTGTGAAACCAAGAAACAAAAAAATAGGTATTTTGAGTTCTCAAACTATTACTTTTGTTCATCTTAGAAAAATACCGGTGCCGACAATTACCGTTTGTAAACTTATTCTAAGGATGTATTTATTTTAGGTTTATAACAAAACAATCATCATGTATTTGCAAACTTGTTTTTAATTCGAAAGGGTTAGAATATTTGTTTAAGTTTAGTCGTAAACACCAATTTAGCACAATAAAAGCAAAGATAAACGAAAGCAAATATTGAAGTAACTAGTCCCTATGAAACTAGTATGGTTTTTCGACGTTTACAATGCGAAACAATTAAGTAAACATTCTTATGTTCTAAACTTTTCTACCAGTATATGCTTTTCAAGCTTTTCATTGGTCCAGTAAAATAAATTCGGAAAGCTCTATGCAGCACGGTTTCAAAGACATCATCGTGCCAGTAAAGTGTCAGAGGTTCCAATTTATCTAATCATATTCTATTGTATGAGTTCCATTCAGACTACGCTGATCATTCAAAATCGCATTTGGTTTTGCAGGAAACTTCCATCAAGAGTCGACCAAGCCGACAAAAGAGTAAAACGAGATTTATTGTATAATATTGTTGATTTGCTCTTACTTAAGTAAATAATAGCACTTCTGGGCATGATAATATGTAATGTTAATTAGCACGAGACATTTAGTTTGGATGATAAAATTAATGGATTAATATACGCACATCAAATTATCACATTTCTGTGTAAAACTCAGGGGTAAACCCCTATTACAAGTACTTAATTAGTAAACCGAAACGCATTTAAATAATTGTAAATTATCTAAACTAATTTGCGAACACTTGAATCGTTATAAATTATAAGCCTTTTTGTAGTAAAAATTAAAGAACTTGTAAATTTTGTTTAAATAACATGAAATTAATAAACAAATAAAGTGCAGTTGTAAGAAAAATTTATTGCTTGTAATACAATATTATGCTAGGAAAAATTTAGTTCCCAAATACATGTATAATTAGAAAGCTACTTTTGTATGAAGACGTGGAAATGTTTTAAAACCATCCATTAATTGTAGATTGCGGTATACTTTGGAAATTCTCTTAACTTATCATCTGATTGTGTTAATGTTTACACATTTTTGCAAACCAATGTTCGTGTTTTAGCTTTCAAAACTGTCTAAGTACGTTCCAAACTCATTCCAATACTATATCCCAGTTATGTTATAATTTAAGATTTGATTATTGTTATCATCAAATGTTGGGCTTGAAAAGCTTGTAAATTATAATTGTACCTCAAAGAATGTTAAGGCGAAGCATGTTTTCAACTTAAAAAAATGGGAACTTTAAAAGCAATCATGATGATTCCCATTTCTAATGAATAAATAAAACTGTGAGTAAAGATCCACAAAAATCTGATTTGTTTCATAATCTCAAAGCATCTCTGGGGTAGTAATTTGAAATCGTTTATTATACTGATTTAAATATTAGGACGCATTTACACGAAAAGGTTTAAAACTTCACCGCTATTACGACGAAACATTTACGACAACAATTAAAACTCAATTATGCTCACTCAATCACTTAGGATTTTCTCCGAGAAGCATTATACATATCCAGTATACATTGAACCAGTATCCAAACATTCAAACTAATAATAAACTAAGTTTTAGTTTCAATAACAAATTAAAATATTTGTCATTACCCAAAGAATAAATATGTAATTAAATTAAGAATACATTTTACATAACAACAGGAAAACAGCAGCCAACTAAAATTCACTTTGAAAACCCTCAACACCAACAACTATATTTTCACATGTGATTGGATTGTACTTTAGAAAACATCAGTCAACGCCATTTTAATGTTCCGAAATATTACATCTGATATTTTCTAGCACAATTTAGTATCAAAACAAATTAATTATGGTACTGGTCGGAACAAAAACCACAAAGGAATATTTTAGAAAGGTGTTCGATTGATAGTTTAATTCATCAGGAAATGTCACAATTGAAAAACAAAACAAATAAATACAAAGATTGAAGCGGTCACAGAATAGCTTAGTTAGTGATTTGGGTTACAAGCAACAACTCATGCAAAATGCTCCTCTCAAAAAACCTCTTACCATATTTTGTAACGGCGCATGGGTCTTACCCCATAATATGCGGCCAAATGTTCACATATAACCCAGATAAACCCACAGGCTTCGAAGTCATAAAGAAAAAACAAGCAAAAATTGGTTTCCAAATACGATGCATCCTATTCGTTTTGGTAGCTTTGGAAGGAGTGTATCGAATGATAAATTCAATGTCAAAGCAATCCAAAGATATGTATAATGGTTCGAGACGATTAGAAACCGGCATGTGCATCATGGCAAGTCAAGTATATCTTCTGATTGCAGAGAGATACAGGGGAAGAGCAGAATTTCCTAATGAGTACATTGCCTACTACAATGGAATGCTATTAGCGGAGTCCAAGTACGAAAAAGGTCTGATCTCGTTTGTATTACTATCAAGGGTATTACGAGTACTATATTTGAAGGTTCGAAATTATGATTTAATTGATATTTGTAGGTATTCAGTACAAAATAATGAAAAAGTGCAAAATGGCCAAGAGGGTATTGCTCATAACACAGATTATCTGCAGGTATGCAGGTCCTCTTCCGATAGCTATTTCTTGTGCGTTCGATCCATTGATACCATTTAACGTTGAATGGTTTCTGGAGCATGCGGCTCTATTTAAAAACTCGCACGACTTCTTGTCACAACTACTGAAAACTACCTTTACTTTTATTTCGAGCTATTGCATTTATGAAATGGCGTGTATTCAAGGATATTGTCTAGTAGCAGATATACTGATTGGAACCATGACCTTGACCTTCTGCCTGGAAATCTCTCACAGGTATTTAATCGAAACTATAGTAACGGTTTATAGTAAAATCTGATGACAAATTTAAATAAATAATTTATGTTTAGAAAACTGGCATGTGCATTTGGAAACATCGATTGGAATGAAAAGAACAAGCAAGTAAAATTGGACTCGAGTTACTCTGAATATCGCTCAATTCATTTGTTGGTAAACCGATACAATGACATTATGCGGTCGTCCATATTCATGATACTGCTAACAATGGGAATATGTCAAATTGTGTCCTTGACTACAACCATCTTGTGTAAAATATCTGAGGTTCCAATTTATCTTTTGGCTTTCTTGGCAATTTGTACTGTTCAAGCAACTTTGATAATTTTAGTTGCTTATGGTTTCGCGGGAAATTTTCATCAATCGTCGAGCAAGTCCTTGCAAGGCCTTTTTCAAAAAAGTAAAATTAGTGTTACTGTTGTACCAAGACGGAAATTTCTTTATACAGAAAAATTCCTAGCGTCCTGTCAAGTCCAAAAAATCCAATTTGGAATGTCCAATTTCATTGATAAAACCACACCACTTGTATTCCAACAGTACTGCATAGATAGAATCGTTAATATACTTTTACTAAAATAATTGAAAACAAATAACACCAATGGGTTGCTTATAACAGCTTAAAATAATGAGATAATTTAAACACCTGTGAAAATTTCATGTTACGGATGTCATGTTAGGAGAAAAATATACATGATCATAAGAAAGTAGTACAATATTGTATAAACTATAATAAGCGGTACCAAAACTTCATTGATACTTCATTTAACATAGACATGAATTTAAAGTATTTTTTATTTGTAACAATTCAGTTATAAGTGAAACAAAAGGTGATAAAAATCGTCATCTATTATTTACTTTTTTGGTTTTTACATCATTTACTGCATTTTAAAACAACCGGTTCAGCCAATTACCAGATTCGTTGAGTCAAAACATATCGTGTGTACTATTTTTTTAAAAATTTGGATGAGGCTACTATGGAAAAACTAGAAATGGTATGTAAATGAAAACAAAATGAGAACAATCTTTTGAAAAAATGTTCATTAGTTTACAATAGGCAATAATAAATTTAAATTCACTACACCTACTTATAAGCATTTATACATAAAAGCAAAACATTGGCTCTAACCGGTTTGCAAAACTTCCCCATATATAATGTTTACACAACTTCAGTATAACTGGTACAACTTCTTAGCTCTGGTAGTGTTTCGAAAAACAAATTAAAATATTTACAAATACTAAAAGAGAGAACCAATTATTTTGTTCAACACATTTTCTTTAAACCAAGAAACAAAAATCAAGTAATTTTGAATACTAAAACTATTACTTTTGTTTATCATCGAAAAGTACCAGTGTAACCATTTAGCTGTTGGGAACTTATTCCAACGATATATTTGTTTTAGCTTCATAACAAAACAATCATTATATGTTACCAAAGTTGTTTTAATTAACTATTCACCCGAAAATTTAGAAAGGGCTCTTGTATTTATTTAAGTTAAACAATTAAGCACTACAAAACACACAGTTCAAGGAAATCAAATATTGTTGTGGCTTGAAACTAGTTTGGTTTATCGACGTTTGCAAATAAAAATAATGTAAAGTTGTCATTTCCAAAATATTTCTGCCAGTATAAGTTTTTCAAGCTATTCAGTGATACAGTAAAATAAATTTGGAAAGCTCTATGCAACACGGTTGTTAAGCACATTATCGTGTCATTAATACTTTGTCATAACATCAAAACAGCACGTACAAGTCACTTTATTAATAAAGTAATAATTTTCCATCTTAACTACCAGGACAAAAAGGGTTAAATCGTAACGAAATTATTCCGTTTTATGTAATGTTGTAATGTGATTTTATTTATTTATTCAAAGAAAATTTGTATCTTCCACAGTATTGCTGTAAATAAACAACACCGAAAATGATACATAAATTTATATAGTAAAATGCCAATTGTTTTGAGTTTGAAATAGGAAAAAGAGACAAGGAAGCAGCCCAAGCTGCCAGTGCTGGCGCTGTGGAAAAAAATGGAAAAGAAATACATATATATTAAATTACATACTAAACAGTTTTAAACACACATCTTTCTCTCATTAGTCTTATAAGTGTGGGAAGAGTCGACCGACGGTATCTTTCATAACGGGTGGGTATAGCTCTAAAGCTATAAGCATTATGATTATATCTGCTGCTGTGGTTTTCTTTTCTTACGATCCTATCTTTATCCAGCCAATGTTTGTACTTGTCATTATTTATGGTTTGAGTACCAAAATTAAATAAAAGTTCTGTCCATCTCTCATTAAGATTAGGCATGTTCACCATTTTACAGACTTGTAGGTAATTACCACTGCGCACCCATAGACCTTTTATGATAGAGAGAGCTCTTTTCTCAACACTAATAAGCATTTTAGCTTGCTCTAAGGTAAGAGCGTTGTACCATAGTACACAGCAGTACTCAAGAACACTTCGAATATGCAATACGTAGAGTTTTGTAAGCTGGGTCCTTTTTAATCCAAAACACTTTAACTTCCTTAGAATGAACAACTTTTTACATGCCTTATTATAGATCGATTTTACATGGTCACTCCAGTCAAGTTTTGAGTTGATGAGAATTCCAAGCAGTTTGCTAACAGACACTTTTGGTAGATTCTCGCCGTTTAAACATACATTCAAATTACTATGTTTTTTACCCTTCGAGTTATCGATAACTATGACCATGCTTTTCTTTGGATTAAGACACATTTTGTTCTTCGACATATTTTCGTTTAAGTCATTTACCATTGTGTTAATGGTCGGTTGTTGATTATAGTTGACAGCTTCAGCAATACACATGTCGTCAACAAAGGGATTAAGGTGATTATTGGAGCTTGCATGCTTTTCATAAAATTTGTTTAATAAGTAATTGATCATGACTATAAATAATAAAATTGCCAGCTTAGTTCCTTGAGGATCAATCTGATCCTATGTTTGTATCACTATGAAACCAGACAGCATGCATTGGTACTCGTTCTGCTAATAGTTTCATTTCCAGTTGCAAATGAATTAATAGAAGTGTAACGCTTCGCTCCCGATATTTTGAAAACATTTTTAAGGTTTGGTTCTTGTTTTTACAAAAACAGTTAAATACTATTATATTTATGGTTATTAGTAATCCCGTATCCATAGACCAATATTTCGATCAAGAATTCTTAACCATTTTGCAATCTGAATTTTCGTTATCATTATTACGTACGTTCTGATTTTCATGTCTATAAATTAATTTACCAACAAATACCTGTAATACATATGAACATACTACTTAAAAAATGTTATACATAAATTGATGAAAAGGTCAGAACTACCACAGTCAACATGAAACTTTTTTTCAAAGTTACAATTGTATTGATCAATTCCCCAAAAGTAACAAATTTACAGTCTGTTCAATAGAAAACTGCAGAATCCTAAAACATGTTAAATTACTATTATAATTTGAATTCCAGAATAAATCGTTAGCTGCGGAAATGATGTCCAATATTTCTTTTAAAGCTTTTGAGAATAAATACTCAATTTTTTGTTCCTGTTTAAAAGCTTTCATCCTAACCATTTACTTTTTTGAAATACTTCGACTGCAAAGTAAAATCCGCACATAATCACTGCTACACCGAACACACTTCCATTAATTAGTATTGCAGATGAAGCAAAGTCAATAGACTTGGTCAAAGTTATTAATGTGTACGTATTTACACATACTATTGATAACATTAATACAATTGATTCAGGAATAATAGCACGTTTCATTAAATCATTTTAAACATTACTAAGAATTTGGCGAAAATCAAGTATCCTGTTTTGTTTGTCATTGGCTGTCTCCAAGCTCAAACATTGTCTGAAATTCGAAAACAAAATTTTTACAAAATTTTGAATATTTTAATGTTGAATCAGTCATTTTTCAATTTTAATACTTCATTGTAAACCCATACCGAGAAAACTATATTAGCACAGAATGTTGGCAAAACGGATCCAGTACTACGCATAAAGACATTCAATGTTCTAAACAATGAAATCCATTTCCACAATGTGTATGTAAACCAGGTTTCACGTGCTCTAATGACGACTTTTGAAACTAAATAATTAGGGTTTGCTATTTTATTTACAAATGACTTAGGGATCAATGCCTAAGGTTCTGTAGGAAACATTGCTGCAACTATTGCACAAGCGTATGAATTGAGACATAAGTTGAATTCCGAAAATTTTATTTAAAATATTGCAGTTCGTACGTACGAGTTATTACTTTTAATCCAAAGCCGTTTTCCGTTTAAATCAGACAATGGAATGTAACAATTTTCACTTTAAATGAATGTATTGAAGTACTGCACCATGTTTTTAGAATTATGTTTAAAAAACCACACCAAAACAGAAACAAGAAGACAAACCTGTAAAACCGTGATGTTCAATGATTTGTCCACCAAAATTCAATCGTCCGAAAAATATTTGTAAGTTAGCAAAGAGGAACTTCCAAGAGACATAAGTTGGTGAACCCTCCAAGTCGTAGGATGCAAACTTTTATTTAATTGAAAATTAATAATTGTTTGTGTTTTACGCTTCTGTTTATGAATTTCGATAGCATTAGTTAGCAATCTAGCTGGAATTATAATAAATTTCTGTGAGTTTTGGAATGCTATGTCCAAGTCGTGTATAACCTCAGAGATTGTGAGCATTTGAATGATTTTGACTAGCAAATACTTCTTCTTAATTTGATTTTATGCGTCAAGTTTTACACAAACCACACCTTTTTGCAACAACCAATTATTCAATATTGAAAACCGGCTTTGGGAAACGGAATGCGTTCTACTAAACGTAATTTATATTACGTTTAGCTATAAGCTCTTGCTTTTTTGTGATTTAGGTACGTTTTGGAAATAACAACAAAATATTTTATTGCTTAAACGCTTTCTTGATTCTTACCTGACAACTTTCTAATGAAATTTTATGCTTTAACTTTGTTTATTTTTATTTACTGGTTTAAAAAGCTAGAAGCACAGAAAATATTGATTAAAATAATATTTCAGGTTGATTTTAATCTCGTGATTTTACATCAGAATTCGTAGGTTTAGACGACATAACAATGGATAGTAAGAGCTTTATAAATAGTTAGCTAGCCATAACTCATTGTCGATATTATAAATTTACCAGCAAAAATGTATTCATAGCCAATTTTGTCTTGGGAGTCATGGAATTTTTTATTATCTCGATTGAAGTACATACATTTTTGTCAACTATATAAATTACTTTGTTTCGTTTTCTTGGCACATGTAGATAGTACCACAGAAAATATGTTTGCCCATTACATCAGTCATCATATATTAACAAAATTTAATGGACATGATGACATAAATTATTGCGACAGTTACTAGATAACAAAACAAGAATCATAACAACCAGTATACGGTGGAGTTTTACTGATTTATACTGGATAATGATAGAACTTGTAAAATCGAGTATGAAATTATAATTAAAATGCTACTATAATGTATAAGATATCAATATAATTGCGTGTCAATCTTCGCTTTTATTAATTTACGTCACCTTAATCCTAC
Organism: Entomobrya multifasciata; assembly: GCA_034693345.1. NCBI lineage: Eukaryota > Metazoa > Arthropoda > Collembola > Entomobryomorpha > Entomobryidae > Entomobrya > Entomobrya multifasciata. Next base: position 2,382 of record JAQFXM010006606.1, on the reverse strand, counting down.
AGAGGGAATATAATGGGGATTACTAATCGAATGATGAAGTTTCTGTTTTGAATCAAAATTTGCAAAAATTCATGAATTTTTGGTCTAAACGAAATCAGTTTTTTAAATTTTAGAATATATGATTATCAAGAGCAGATTTTGTCTTTGCTCCAATATAACTTCTAACTTGGAAAATATTCTTACGTTCATATATTTAATGTCACGACTCTGCATGTTGTAAACCTGCATGACATTAGTACTTTTAGTTGATTAATTTACTACGAAATTTGTTTGTAGTTGATATCGTTTGCTGCAATAATTGCCAGACGAAAATTTAATTTTAAGAAGAAGCTATGAGTGTTTTTGATGAGTTACGTCAGTCGATGTATAGTTAATGTAAGCGATAAATCAATAATAATTCTCACAACGTTATGAAATTAATGTTATAAAAGGCATATATTTCGGATAGGCGATGAAAAAATAGCAGATGCACTAAAGTTTAACTTTCACAACAATATCTTTTACAAATATTTAGGTACCAGTTTTTATGAATTTCAAGCAAAATATGAGAAACTTAAATGCCTTCCAAATTACATGATACCTAATTTGAAAAGTTTTGACATAGAAAATCAAATATACGATAATTGCTTTCCCATATATTTTACAAGCACTTCTCCAGTAATTTTACCACTTAGTTCTTAAGATGACTATGGGTTTAGCTTCAAGTACTGTTTGGTTTTAAACTTATCTTGCATGCCTCTTCTTCGTCCCATAAGACGTGTTGGCATTGAATTTTCTTCGAAATTGTACGCCTTATTCTTATTAACAAATGATTCGCTTCCTATCTTCATAAAGAGCCCCCTTTTGCTGGAAAATGTCTCGAAATACTTTGTAGCTACGTATTGTGATAAAATAATTGCCGTATTCGAATATTTAGTGTTTCAATTCATTGTTGTCGAACTAAATTGTTTGAATAATTGCGGCATATTTTGATTACCGTTGATCCATCGCTACCATTCAACGTTGCGTGCTTAGCTGAGCGTGCAGCTCTATTTCAAAAATTTTGCAGACACGTGGCCCATCTTCTGCTATGATCCATCTTTGAACAAAAAAAAATTGTATAAGACCTGTAAATGATTACCACAAAAAACTAATTTAAATCTTCACAAGCACTCAAAATCTACAATATCTATCTTAGTTATGTATTGCGAACTGAAAAAAAACGTAATTAAAAATCTAATTATTTTGCAGAATAATTGCCTTACGCAAAAAACAATGAATTTGCAAGCATACCTTGTCGGTTCACTCGACAACCTACTTCTCAAGACATAGATAGCAACAAAAACTTTACAGACTGAAGAACACTTGCAAAAATTCTTAAATAAAAACTATCCTAACCACATAACATCTTTAGCATCTTATCCATAGCATCTTTCAAATAGCTTTGCCCCCAAAATAGTTGATCTACATTTTGAAGTCATTCAGAAATGGTTTAATTTAATTCCCAAGTACTTCAAGCTCGACTCCTTCAAAATTATTAATTTCCTTATGAACCAAATTTATCAGAGTTCATCTGAAAACACGTGCCTCAAAATTGCTAGAACAACATTCCCATTTAAAAAAAACATCTAACATACCAGTTATGGCATTCCTATCATGAGTCGTTGTGAATTTTAAAGATCCTGGTGTAAATGTGAACTATTTTGCCGGTGAAATAGAAACTTTCTGGAACTTTTATTTTTATTACCTACTGTGGTATTCAAGGTGTCTATAGCTTTATTTATCGGACGAACATATGTCTGACTTCTTTATTCTTATTTTTAAACTAAAAAGACCCCAAGCAGAAGACCTATTTGGGATGTTTTTTAAGTCTAAGATTTATTGTGCGATATTGGAAGCATATTGAAGCTTTGCATGAACGTGGATTTGGAAAGTTTAATAATATAATTATTTTAGTGATTTAGATTCAAGGTTAAGGCTTACATAAAAAATCCAGGATACGTGTGCAAAAGCAATTAAAAGTTTTCCTTCACAAGCAATTTAAAATTTAAAAAAGGCTTTTCTAGACATCCGTTGAACGCCACACCTATATAATCAGGCTAGGTTCTTCAAGAAAAAAATTGTCGGTCATACCCTATCAATCACAATACTCACATATCAAGCCATATCTTGCGACTGTCCGCATACATTAAATTCAATACTTATTTAATGTTGGCAGTTGAAAAATTCATATATGAATTTAAAAAATCCAAAATTTACCTTGATGGATAAGATGGTTTATTTACTAAACGTTTACATATGTTTACTTGCAATACTCGCAATACCAAATAATGGTCAGATTCTCTCACATGAGCAGTTCCAGGAGTTAATGAAAATGTTAAAAGGAACAACACCACAAGAAGA